>CAJHQP010001019.1:0-136390 GCA_905132765.1 Moricandia arvensis
CTTCTTATGTTGAAAAAAAAAAAGCATCTTGCGTTGTTGGATTCAATACTAATCCAAACATTGAATTATAACTCGATTTATATGTTTCGCTAAGCAAGGAATGCACTGTTAAAACCATGATCAATAAACTCCAAAAGAGTTCAGAAACAAAAAGGAAGAAGATTCAGAATGCAGTAAAACAGATTCCACCTAGATAATATAATCTGCGTTTGTCATAAACTCAGAAACAAGACTACTGAGCTTTTGCTTCTTAAGAGCAGCCTCAGGTTCTTTTAGAGATGGCTATCACATTGAAGTTGAGCGTGTCTGGATTCTTATCAATAAACTTCTTCATCACTTTCGTAGCATCCTGTAAGTTTAATAATATCACCCAAGAAATACATCAAACCTATGCAGGGGGTAGGGGTTTCAAAAATACAAAACCATTTGCATATTCAAGGGGGATTTTTCCATGTTCTGGTAAAGGGGTTTATAGTACCTTCAAGAGGGTGGCTGGAGAGGAAGCACCATGTGAAATAGGTCCTGCTTTCCTTCCATCAAGTTCATAGAGCTCACCTGCATGATATGTAATATGATATAGTACCGATAAGGAAGTGAGTTTGATGATTTCAATATTCTGTTTTTTTTTTTCTGGTTGATGTGAGAACTAGTTACCATCTACACAAGCTAAACATATGAAATGTGTGTCCGCGTCATCTGTCGCCTGGTAAAAAAAAAAAGCAAAAACAATGTGACATCTAAATGAACATGATCGCATATTCATATACTGTAGAATTAGTAGGAGGTGGGAAGTTACCGGAGTTTCACCAGCTGTAACAGCTACAGAATGAGCATCTTCTATTTGACTGTCGTTCTCAAGAAACCTTGCACGCTATCATAATAAGAATAAGAAACATTAACCTTGAAGTAAACACATAGTCAATTCTAGAGGAACACGATAAGATAAAGAAACCTCTATAGGAGTCATATTGGCAGTGGATTTGAAGAATTTATCCAAGAAGGATCCCTCAGCTGAAAAAAAAAAAACAAGGAGAATGTGAGAGTCGCTAATGATTTAAGGAGAAACACAGACAAGTTCGAGAAACTCACAAAGCTTGATTTGAGAGGTAATGTTGCCAATAGCATGGAGAAGACCAACGGTTCCACAAGCATTACCAACAGTTTGTTTCATGAAGTAAACTTTATCACTATGCACCTACACCATTCATCCACAACCATCATAAGACTAGGTTACAAGAAACAATAGTTCCTTGTTCACAAAAGAACTCACTTTCTCCTTGATCTCCTTGTCTTGCTCGATCCTCTCTTCTTCACTCTACATACCAAAAATCATCAGGCTTTCAATCAAACACAAGCTGAAATTTGCAGAATCAAATTGATTATCACGAAAGAAGAGACCTTTTTGGTGATGGGGTAAAGGAAGAGAACAGCAAGAACAGGCTTTGGAACCATCTCAAGAAGTTCGTCGTCTAATCCAAACACATCATTACACTCCGCTGCATCTGGTGCAAGACCTAGACCCCATAGAAACTGTATACACAACAACACATACCAATCACTGAACTGACCTAGAATCTTCCCAATTTCGATGATCGGAGAAGCAGAAGGGGAAAGTGAGGAGGAATACCTGATTCATAACCTCTGGGTTAGCTTCAAGTGGAAGCCATCTCTTAGCTGAAGAACTCTCCGTCGTCATCTTCGTGATCGTCCTTTCTTTCTTTCTGACTTTGCACAACAAATCGAAAAACTCTTCGGCTCTAAGAAACGAATATAGATACGAGAACGAAGCTATTAACGGGCCTGGCCCAATTAATCGCTTTATTGACTAAAAAAGTCTACTTTCGTCTAATTCATAAAAGACGCTGATTTGTTTACGGTATAGCTTTCTACAGAGGATAACTCACTCAACTAATTTCTCTGTACAAACTCGGCCCGGCCCAATAAAGAATGTAAGGCGATTTAATTTTAATCTCAGGGAGAATGAACGGTATGGATTTCTCTTAAAGTACAGTCGTACGCAGAGGATAAAAACCTCAAGAGGGTTTTATAAAGATTAGGTTTTTGGATAACAAAGTGTTGTGCAGCCTTAGCTAGGGTTTTGGTACTTCTCCATCCTACCGCAGCTTCTTCGTCTTCTTTCTCCAACACTTTGTGTTTGGTGTCGCTGTCCGAACCATATCTTTGTTTGTGACGGCTTCTTCATCTTCTAAAACAAATATAACTCCTGACCTAGTTGGTCTAGAGAAATGACGATTGGGAACCCTTTCGATATCTTGGACGATGACACAGAGGATCCCGCACAGCTCGCTGCTTCTAAGCCATTGAAGGTTGAGAAAGCTGCTCCGGCTCAGCCTGCTAAGCTGCCCACCAAGCCCACTCCTCCTTCTCAAGCTGGTAAAGTTTCCTCCTTTGATTCTAGTTTGCTAGATTCATTGATGTTGCTTAAGTGTATAAGAGATTTACCATTAGGGATATGGATTAGTTCCTTTCTAAAAGGTTGACACTTGATTCTGGTATGCGTTGCTTAAGTGTTTAAAGAGATTACCATAAAGTTACCTACTTTTCTTGTTCAGTTGAGCTTGAACCTTGTTTAGTCGTTTTAGATTTAGGGATATGAATTAGTTCCTTTATAAAAGGTTGATACTTGGATCATATTATTACCTGTATTGTTTAATTGATCAGATGTTATGTTTTGTTTGACTTGAGTAGTCAGGGAAGCCAAGAACGGCGGTCGTGGAGGAGGTCGTGATGGTGGAGCACGTGGTGGTCGTGGAAGAGGTGGTGGATTCAACAGGGAATCCAGGAACAGTGATGCTCCTCCTGCTAATGAGAACGGGTTTGTTGGGGGCTACAGACGCTCTGAAGGAGGAGATGGAGGGAGACGTGGTGGGTACCGTGGTGGACGCGGTGGTCGTCATGGGGATTCAGGTGACTTGGAGCGCCCACGTAGGAACTTTGAGCGTCACAGTGGGATGGGTTACGGGTAAGCAAGGTTTCTTTAATTGTTTGCCGTTGTCAAGGTTTGATCTTGAGGAGGTTTGTTAATTGTAAAGTTTGTTGTTTGAGTTTAGAAATGGGTTCAAGCGTGATGGAGCTGGCCGTGGCAACTGGGGAACCATTGAGGATGAGATTCCTCCGTAAGTTTTAATGATTGGGGTCTCTTACGTCTCTGTTTGATTGTTGTTTTGAAAAATAAAGGTATTTTTTTGGGTGTAATCATTAGGGTGACTGAAGAATCCACACCAGTGGTGGAGAAGGATTTAGCTGTTGAGAAGGAAGGTGGTGAAGGTGATGCTACTGATGCAAACAAAGAGGCACCTGTTGAAGCTCAAGCAGAGAAAGAGCCTGAGGACAAGGTACGTTATCATCTTTTTAAACTCAGTTTCTCATCAGTTGAACTTGTTAAAAAGAATGTTAAATTGCTGTTTGTAGGAGATGACTCTTGAAGAGTATGAGAAGGTTTTGGAAGAGAAGAAGAAAGCTCTGCAGGCAACCAAGGTTGAAGAGAGGAAGGTTGACACAAAAGCATTTGAGTCCATGCAACAGCTCTCAAGCAAAAAGAGCAACAACGATGAGGTCTTCATCAAACTGGTGAGTTATCTTAATTCTTCTTTATTTCATTTTGTTGCTGGTAATCTTCTATGTATAATAGAATGTGCGCTTATAGTACCTTTAAATGGTTTTATAATCATCAGGGAACAGAGAAGGACAAGCGCCCAGTAGAGAAAGAAGAGAAGACCAAGAAGGTCGGTTGTTTGCTAATCCTTTCCCCGGTTTAAGTTACTACTAAGGATTAGCCATTTTCATTCACATTTATAATTTTGCTTATATGTTTATTTGATTTTGTAGTCGTTGAGCATAAATGAGTTTCTGAAACCTGCCGATGGAGAGAGATACAGGGGTGGTTACCGTGGTGGAAGGGGTCGTGGATCAAGAGGAGGCGATGAGGGAGGTCGTGGACCAAGAGGTGGAGCTGAGGGAGGTCGTGGACCAAGAGGACCAGCTGACGGAAGGGCTGCTGCACGTTCTGCACCTGCACCAAAGATTGAAGACGCTGCACACTTCCCTATTCTGGGAAAGTAAGGCTCTCCGGTTTGGTCCTTCAGCCTCCGTTTGGTGTCTTTTGGTTTTTTGTAATCTCTCACCCGGTTTGGTTTTTGTGCTTCTGATTTCATTGTTATCGTCATACTCGCTGAAGGCATTTCGTTCTACGAACCCAAGTTTTGGGGTTTTTTTTGTTAAGTTAAATGAGGCAGAAAAAAACCGATTCTCCATCAAAGTTTGTTGTATCTTTTGGCTCTATTGTTATTTAGCCTTTCTAAAAGAAAACAAACCACACAACGTTGTGTACGAAGAACTTTTACTAAGGAACCAAGCATAGTGTTTCCACGCACAATACAAAGAACTTAGAAAGTTAGAATATTTTGGACATAAAGTGACAGAAAAAACAAATACAGATGATGAAAAAACAACGTTGTTCGGGTGTCCTACACGCAAACAAATGGGGTAATAAAAGGTTAAGTGTTCACAAAGCGGATTAAGAAGAGCAGCATCCTGATTGCTGGTTCACAGGTTGTCCTCGGATCTGGACGGTTGAAGGCTTAGATCCACCAGCAGGTTGGCTCGCCATTCTGAAAGAAAAAAACAAATCGAGTCAAGGCTACCAATCTATGAGCTCTGACAATAACGAACTCTGAGTTATACCTTGTCTTGATTGCAGCAGTCATGGCCAAGAAAGCTTCTTCGACATTGGTAGCATTCTTGGCACTTGTTTCCAAGAATGGGATCCCAAGTTCATCTGCGAAGGCCTGTGTTGGCAGAACAAACATTACAGCGAATCCTTTAGACAGGAATGTCAAAGAACCTTAACTGTGAAGCATCATACGATATTTACCTTGGCTGTCTCAGTGGATACAACTTTCTGTGATGTGAGATCGCACTTGTTCCCAACCAGTAGCTTGTTCACATTCTCACTGGCGTAGCGGTCGATTTCATTTAGCCATTGCTTGACATTGTTGAAGCTTTCTTGGTCTGTTACATCGTAAGTCACCTGAAATAAATATAACGGTTCAGAGTCTCACTATATATAACATGGAGATAACGTTAACGAGCATACAATGATTCCATGAGCTCCCCTGTAGTAACTGCTAGTGATGGTTCTGAAACGTTCTTGACCTGCTGTATCCCACTGCATAATTGGTGATGGTAATTAAGAAGAGTGATCATATAACACACATATTACCCAATTGTGAATCTGAGTCATCTGACACGACTTGAGATAACTTACAATCTGGAGTTTGATGGTCTTTCCATCTTGTTCGACAGTGCGGATTTTCTGCAAAAAGATCATTACAAAAATGAGAACTTCAATGATTCATGCATAACAAATTGATAAGTGAAAGAGGCTTACAAAGTCAACACCAATGGTACTGATGTAGCTATCCAGGTAGGAATCATCCTGCACATACCCAAAAGAAAAATGAAGACATCACTTTAACATAGCAACAACGGCACTAAATAAAGACGCCTATTTGTTCATTCATTATCGACATACATGTAACGTTGTACATTATCTAATCTTCTCCTACAAGTTATGCAGTGACTTACAGCAAACCTTAGAAGCAAGCATGACTTCCCAACACCAGAATCACCAATAAGCAAAAGCTTGAATAGATAGTCACTGCAAAATCAAAAAAGTGAAATAAGCATAAGACACCATGTAAAATGATAATCAATTCAACTCGATCACTCTCAAGCAATAGAAGGACTTATTCAAAAAAGACACATCTTGAGAAAGTATGAGAAAAAGCTCATAGATTTTTTTAATAAACGCCACTCTTTGCACAGCGCACGAGAGTGAATAATAACCTAAACAAAGACGCAATCTCAAGCTCCATAATCGGAATCGCTCAACCAATTTCTTAATAGATCTAATCAAAATACGATCCACGAAATCGAGAAACAGATCAACGAAATTGCTAAGATTCGTAGAGAAATCAAGTAAAAAATAAAACCACAGAACGCGCGATAAAATTCAAAAAGCGACCAGAAGGATAGGAGAAATTACTATTCAGGATTCATGGTTGATCTCGTAGCTGGATCGATGCACAGGTGAGGACGAAGAGTGGATTCCGACGATAAACAGAAAATACGGCCGGTGAGGAGCGACTGAGAGAGAGAGAGAGAGAGAGAGAGAGAGACGTAAACGATCACTTGGTGTCGACGACGACGACGACGACGTGGTTGATAAAGAAGAAAGGCCCACACAATGTTTTGCTCATTTAAATACGTCTCTCTGTATTGACAAAAAAAAAGACGTCTCTCTGTTGATTGCTGACGTGTCATTGCCAACCCAGTAGATGCGTGGAGGAGAGAAAGTTTGAATTTTCTGTCTTTTCTAGAAATTGTTTGATATTTGAAATAGACAATTTTTCAAAATAGTACAAGTTTTTATCACCAAAACAATTTTTATAAAAAATAAAAAATGATTGAAATTATTATTATTATTTTTTAAAAATTTTAACATTTATTTTTATTTTTAAAAATTTTAAATTTTATTCAAAACTGCATCTCATAACTCTTAATCTTAAAATTAACCTAAAAACTATAAAAATATTTTCATATTTTTAATAAAATTTATTCTATTTTTTTAAAGTTTATTTTAGTGATAAAATTGTTTAGATGATATTTTTCAATAAATATTGTCAAAAGTAAATGTAGCTTTATAAACAACTATTTATATTTTACAGTTTATTTATAATTAGTTAAGTTTTTCAAAATTTATTTTTTAGATCAAAATTATTTTCAACATTTGTTGTGTTTAAGGTAAAATACCATATAGAGAGAATATTTAATTCGAAAAATTTGCTTTTGTTGTTGTCCCAAACAAATCAATTTCTTTTTGTTACCATAGTAATTGACCTTTTGATAATATGGGCCAACAGATTAAGGCCCATTATGTATTTTCTACTCGACCGGGGAAAAATCGGCCAACCTTGAATCATCTTCTCTCTCACTTTCTCTCTCAATTCTGTAACCATGGCAATGGTAAAGAGGCGGGAAATAATAGCAGTGAAGGATTATTAGCTTCTAGAACTCCCAACATCGTATCTTCAGTTTATCGAGAGAAAGATATAGATGGAGGAAAGCAGCGGCGGCGGAAGAATCAGCAGGAATGGTGTGGTGATGAAGAAGGAAGGATTAGGGTTTTCAACAGGAGGAATGAGATTAGAGAATCCTTTCGCTTTCAAAGCTCTTCAAGTCTTCACGGGGTTCGGCGTGGGTTGTGGAATTGGAATCGGCAGTGGCGCTCCTTTAAATCTCGGTATGATACTTTCTCTTCCTTTTCACTGCGTTTCTTAAGGTGTGAGGAGAATGAGAATGGCGAATTAGGTTATATCTTGATTGAAATTAATCAGCTTGAGATGACCTGGTTATGGAAGTGTTTGATTCAGTTCTTTAGTGTGTTGCTGCCAGTGATGATTATGGTGTTAAGCTATCATTCATAGTCCAAACCAGTGTGTCATTGCATAGTGAATTGGTCTTTGGCTCTTTATCATCCTTTGTTTGTTTATGTATCAGGTAGTATTCCAATGGTGGGGGAAGTTATGAGTGCAGCTAGAGGAGCGACCACTGCTTTTTCTGGGGCCACGCACCACGTTAATGACGCTGTACAGTCTACAAACTTGTGTATTATGCTCTTCCTTGCACTATGCTCTTCTGAATCTACTTGTGTAACTTTTTGCTTTCTTTAGTTGAGGAAGATGGGAGCTAGGAACATTAAAGCCTGTGTTGGCTGTGGAGTTGGCTTCGGTCATGGTTTTGGAGTTGGTATGTTTCAAGTCAACTTCTTCTTCTCCATTTTGTTTCAAAGCATTCTTAACCCTCTGGTTGTTTGCTTTCTGAACGGTTTGAGTTACTTGGGTTTTGTTGCTTGTGTAATCATCCCTTGAGTTGTTTGTTTTGAGTATCGCTCTCTAATTGTCATTAACTGTTATCTTCGTTGACAGGCATCGCAGTGAAACCAAGTGCCATACACAAACTTCAAGCTTCTATTATGGTAAGTACCAATCTTTCACGTGTGTGCTTCATGATCAGTTTGTGCATTCACATGAAACCATGAGTATATGTATCTTTTCAAGGGAACTGCGTCCAGCTTGATGAAAAAACTCGGAAGAACGAGCGAGACCACCACAGATCAAACCGGGATAGAAGACCAGGCGCCTCAACCTCTGACGGAACACAAGAAACATGTGGACGCAAAATCATCTTACAAGAACAATGGTTCCTCTAGTGATCCAAGAACGTTTGGTACTCGAACTGAGAAAGTAATCAACAGTTTCCTCGACAACCCGATTCTGAAACAACAGGACATAACTGCAGAAGAACGACAGGTAAAGCTTCTGTCACAGAGTGTTTCTCCTTCTCTGCTTTTATCTTGAAAAGCCATTGCTGAACTTCCTTCTGTTTCATGACGTTTGCAGGTCACACAATTAGAATCAGAGAGCTTAATGCTTCAAATGGTAATGTCTCGTTCTCAACGTCAAGTTCTATTTATTAGTGTTACATTATTCATCAATGGTTATATGCCTGTGTAGGTGCTGAAACATCAAAAACTGGTTAATGAACTGATGGAAGAGAACCAAAAGCTTCGAAGGATAATCATAGAAGATCTCAAAGTTTCACCGGAAAAGCTCAAATTAGTTTCCTCTTACGTGTACGAGTCACCATGCAAAGATTGCTTCGAGTGTCGTAGAAAACAGAGAAAAAAATAGATGAAGAATGATGTAAGCCAGTTCCTTCACTTTTTATGAAATACAAAATTCACAACATCAATACAACGAACTGTAAGTTTCTCTGCAAATCTTTACTTATTACATAGCAGAACAAAACTCTTGCGCAAACAATGGATCTTGTTTACACAGACTCTCCAGCTACTCTCTTCTCCACCATCTCCTGTCGTTTAAGAGAGGTTCAGCTGCGGGATCTGCAACACAAACGAAGATAAAGTCAGATCAAAGTTTCTGCAGATACATTCTCATTAGCAAGAAAAGAGATCTGGTGCATGACCTTCATCAACGTATCCAAGTTTCTCTCTAATTTCAGCAATAACAAGACGGGTCAAAAGCAACCCAGCACAAAGCGCCCCAACAACCAACATATAGAACACAGCTTGCCAACCCAATGTCGAAAGAAACCCTGTCAAAAGAGGACCCAAAGCCGCACCAGCAGAACCAGTCCCATCAATAATCGCAGTCACAGTCGCAAGAGCCCTCGAGTCGCCTTGTAAAGACTTGTGCGTTCCGAGATCCGCTGAGACTGCGGTTGTGATGAGTGCATAAGGTCCATTGACAAACAAACCAGCGACCATCATGAGGAGGATGTTGACTGTTTGAGAGACACCTCCATAAGAATGGTACACAAGCATTGCCGGAATAGCAGCGTACATGAACGTTGCCGCAGTAGTAGCTCTTGCTTTGAATTTATCTGAAATGTAGCCAGCAAGAATCCCTCCTACAATGCCTCCAACATCAAATAGCGTGGAGAGGTTTCCTGCTGTTTTCACAGACATATACTCTCCACCAATCGCTGCAAATAAAAAAACATGTAAGAACATTCTCCAAAACTCTTTGATTTAACTATCAAAACTTACTTGTTTGGCTCAGATAAAACGGTAGCCAGTACAAGAACGTGTACGCGACCAACTTCGAGAAGAAGAGACATAGAGCAAACGGTATAACACCAGGAATCATACAAGCTTGCAAAAGGCCAACACTTGTTTTATTCTCATACCCTGGCCCTGACCCTGATGCGCCTTCAACATCTGCTTCTATACTTTCTTCTTCTTCTTCGTCTTCTTCAATGTTTCTTCTCCTCTTAATGAACTTACCGGAGTTAGAGTTGATATCTGGAAACCCAACATCCTCAGGATACGCAGCCAAGAACAAGTAAACAAGAACTCCACCTAAAGACATGACAAAACCAGGAGCTATAAACGACCAACCCCAACCATATTCAAGAACACCTGCAGCTATCAAGGAACCACATATGTTCCCAACCGAAGTATGAGCATTCCAAATCCCCATTATAAGCCCCCTCTTCCTCTTCCCAAACCAGTTCCCGACCACAGCCACAACAGACGGCCAACCTGTCGCCTGAAACAACCCAGCCGCCATTTGCATCACCAGAAAGAACCAAAACGCATGAATGTTCCAGAAATAACCCATCCCAAACAACCCAACGAAGAACCCACTCCCTATCATTCCCCAAGTCAGAAACAACCTCAGATCCAAAGTATCACCCAAATGTCCAGCAACATACATTCCTAAAGAGTAACAAGCAAGAAACGCCACATCGATCTCTCCTAACCTCGACGTACCACCTTTCCCATTAAACGGTTCCCATCCTTTACTACGACGCAACAGAACATGATTCACATCGGTTTCTTCCTTCACGAACACGTTCCCCAAAGGCCAAGGATACTTGTTGACATGTTCTTGCGGTGGCTTAGTGCTTGGTTCTGGGTGTAAAACGCTTTTCACTATGCTGCTTGGTTTTCGAGAAGCGTGGTAACAAGCGTACGCGATGAAAGTGATCAATAGGATTACGTAACGAAACGTCCTTGGACTCCAGTTTCTTCCTCTGATTCTCCTTAGAAGCAGAATCCCAGGTGGTGTTTTCCTCTTCGAACCCATTGCCATCTTTACCCAAAACAAGTTTTGTTTTTTTTAAATTCAATAATCAGAAGAAATATTTAACCTTTATGGATCAAAATCAAATAAATGTTTGAGAAATCAGAATCACGAATTAATTTGACTGAAAGAAAGATTAGAGGGAGAGAGATGTTGGCGGGAGAGAGAGAGAAAAGAGGATGTAATGTGTTAATATATGACACGTGTTCTCCTCGTTACGACAGAACCAAAAGACATGCAGTTGTCTTGCCACGTTGACCACTTTGGTTCGCAGGAAGCGCCGGCGTGGGACTGATTAGCCTGCTGGGGTCAGTCAAGACATCGAATATAGCACGGCAGCCTCTGTATTGATTAATTAATTTATTTGATAATCATTTTGCATTTATGATTAGTTACTGATATACTCAAGGCCCATAAGAAAATATTTAAGGCCCAGTAGACACGAGTGATTATTAATTTATTAGCCTTTTCATAGCAAGTAATGAACACTTTCTACTTTATGTTTTTTTTTTCTACTTATGTTGTCCTCATCTAAACTCCGTAGGATTGTGAGCTTTAACGATACAAGGGGATAAAGATAGATTCAGAGATCTGAAATGTTCATTCTTATTGCATAAGTAAAGAGGTTACAAGTTTGATTTATTTATACAGAGGGAACTGTCTAAACCTAATGGAATATACTGTAGTATATTCTTCCTTTCTGTAAAGTCGATCTCATGTCTCGTTATCAGTGAGGAGACAAAATCTGTTCTTCAACTTAATGTTAGAGTCCGTACTCTGATTGTTCTCAGAGAGGGAAACTTTTTCTCCACGTTTAATAGACTTAGCCGTTGAGTCCTTTGACTGGTCTGTGGGCTTTGATTGTTGGCGAGGGCCCATCGCTTCTTCATTCTTCTTTGTTGATGGGCCTACTATGTTTACACCCCCTCTCAAACTCGAGGTGGGAGGTTGTTCCACGCCGAGTTTGAAACGTAGCTCAACAAAGTTGCAGATAAGAAGGGATTTGGTAAAGATATCTGCTATCTGCAGACTTGCTGGAATGTGTTTGACAACGAGTACCCCCTTAGCAACTCTCTCTCTTGCATAGTGATAATGAGTCTCAAAATGTTTGGTTCTTTTGTGCAGAACAGGGTTTGCGGTCAGGTGAACTGCCGAGAGATTGTCACAATACGATTCAGCTGGATCAGTGTGCTGAACACCAAGGTCCTTGAGCATAGCCGAAATCCATGACAGTTCAGCAGCTGTATCACAGAGACATCTGTACTCGGCTTCAGTTGAAGAACGAGCAACACTGTTTTGACGTTTTGCAGACCAGGAAATTATGTTAGAGCCAAGAAAGGTGCAGAAGCCACCGGTAGATCTTCGAGTGTCTTTGCAGCCAGCCCAATCACTGTCACAGTAAGCTCTCAGTGTCAAGTTTGTATCTGCCGTAAGATAAAGTCCCATGCGAATCGTCCCTTTCAAGTAACGCAGTATTCTCTTTAGTAAGTGGAAATCTGAGAGGGTTGGCATGTGCATCTTCTGGCACACGAAGTTCACAGCATACTGAATATCAGGTCTGGTAAGTGTGAGGTATTGCAACTTACCAGCGAGACTGCGGAAACAGGTGGGATCAGAGAAAGGAGTTGTTTGATGCGGTATCCGATCAGTTTGCAGTGGTAATGGAGTTGGCATGGGATTGTAGTCAAGCATACCAGCAGCTTGGAGAAGATATGTAGCATATTTCTCTTGATTTAGAAACAATCCTTTCTCTGTATAAGTAGCTTGTATCCCTAGGAAGTAGCTTAGAGATCCCATGTCCTTCATTCTGAAGTTTTCACTTAAAGATTGTAAAAATTCAGATAGCAGTGTCTTGTTGTTCCCTGTGAGGATCATGTCGTCAACGTATAAGAGAAGTAACATGATGTTGTCTCCATGTTTATATACGAACAGAGAGGGATCTCGTGTGCTGCAAAAGAAACCAAACTCAATTAGAAATGAGCTAAACTTATCAAACCATGCCCTTGGAGCTTGCTTAAGCCCATAGATAGCTTTATGTAGTTTCCAGACATAATCAGGGTGATCCTTGTCTTCAAAGCCAGGAGGCTGCTTCATGTATACAGATTCCTCTAACTCGCCATGTAAAAACACTCACATCGAGTTGTTTCATATCCCATTTCTCTGTTACAGCCAAGTGTATTACCATTCGAACAGTTGATGTTCTTACTACTAGACTGTAAGTTTCTAAGAAGTCGACTCCTTCCTCTTGCTCAAAACCTTTTGCAACCAGTCTTGATCGGAAACCCTTGAATGTACCATCTGAGTTAAGTTTGATTCTGTGAACCCAACGACTCCCAAGCGGCTTGGCATTAGGAGGAAGAGGAACCAAACTAAATGTAGCTGTTTCTTTGCAGGTGTCTATTTCATCAATCATAGCTTCTGTCCATCCAGGATGTTTTAAAGTTGTGGCAACAGTCCTAGGCTCTGTGGGAATATCTTTAACAATATGCATGACATACTTCGGGTTGGGTTTAACTATGCCTGCTCTTGCACGAGTGACCATTGACTGAACATTGTCATTGTGATCCTCTTGCGCATGGGTTGTTATTGGTGCAGACTGCTCATTGGTCTCATTTTCAGAATCTGAATTGTCTGTTGAGGAACTGCACTCAGGAAGTTGAGAGTTACTTGACTCTGCCAGATCAGAAGAGTTGGGAACAACAGTGTTGATGTTGGTTTTCTTGGCAATCACTGGTTCCTCTTCATTCGTAGGAGTCTGTCCCATCGCTTCTTCATTCTTTCCTGCATTTTTCAGCCATGCTTGTGAAAGCGGGGTGGGAGGAGTGGGAACTAGCTCTTTGTATTTGTCTGAGAAGGGAAAGGAAGTTTCATTAAACAGGACATGTCTGCTTAAGTATACTCTTTCAGTGGGAGGGTATAAGCATCTATATCCTGTGTACTGCTCAGAATATCCCAGAAATATACACATCAGTGACTTAGGATCAAACTTGTGGTGAGTGTAAGGACGGAGGTAAGGAAAGCACGCACAACCAAACACCCTCAGAGACGTGAAGACCGGTTTATTCTCAGTGAGCTTTTCATAAGGGCTAACCATTGTTGTATTGGCTGTGGTTGGTAGAAGATTGATCAGAAAATTCGCAGTGAGGAAAGCATCAACCCATAGAGTAGCAGGCATGTGAGCTTGAAATAGCATGGAGAGTCCAAGTTCATTAATGTGCATGTGTTTCCTTTCAGCAAGACCATTTTGCTCAGGAGTATGTGGACATGAGATATAGTGTCTGATTCCACAACTAGTGAGATGGGAGATGAATTGATTGTTGATGAATTCACCCCCTCCATCGCTCTGGAAAATGCCTATCTTCTTATTAAAGTTGTTCTCAACCAGTTGCTGAAAGACTTTAAATTTGGAAAAGACTTCAGACTTTAGCTTAATAGGATAAATCCAGGAGAACCTTGAGTAGTTATCAATGAATACAACATAATATCTGAACCCCTGAACTGAGACAACAGGTGCAGGTCCCCATACATCACAATGTATCCTCTCAAGAGGCCTAATGGCTTGAAAAACAGACTCTGAAAAAGGGAGTTTACATGACTTTCCTAAATGACAAGCTTCACACACAGACTTAGATTTCTTATTGATGGTGATAGCTTTTATTGATGATAGATGTTGAAGGACTTGATGGTGAGCATGCCCCAGTCTTCTATGCCAGATCTGATCAGTATTAGTTTGTTGACGAACTGAATAGAAAGCCATAAACTGAGGATTGTCCAACCGGTAGAGACCTTTATCCTTTCTTCCCTGACTGAGAAGATGTTGTGTTGCTTTGTCCTTAACATAAACATGCGTAGAATCAAAGGTGAACTCACAAGGATAATCATCTGTAAGCTTTGATACTGACAATAAAGATTTAGTAATGTCAGGGCATACCAACACATCATTTAAGTTAAGCTTACCTGAGAGAGCAGGGAGAGGTGCTGAGCCTATGTGAGTGATAGGTAGATAGTCACCATTACCTACAATCACCGAGTCTTGCCCTTCATAAGGTATTGCAGTGAGCAAGTGTTGGGGATCGTTGGTAATATGGTGAGTGGCAGCAATATCAGGATGCCAGTCAGGTCCAGGAGCACCATCCGAGATTCTCATAGTAGTTAAGGCATGTTTCATCTCATCGACGTGAAAGGACTGATCAAAACGTCTGTAACACTTATAAGCAGGATGCTCGTACTTGCCACATATCTGACAGGTGGGTCTTTGATCAGTAGAGGGACCACGGGAAGAGGAGCCACGACCTGCTTGATGACCAAACTGCTGAGGGAAGCCCTTGCCTTGGGTTGTGTAGTAGCCTCTTCCTCTGAAACCTCCACGATTTTGACCACTTCCACGGCTTGAGTAACCGCTTCTGTCTGTGTAGAAGGCTTGATGTTGAGTTACTTCAGTGAGACTTTCGTATTTCTGGAGCTTGTCCTCAAACCCAATAAGCTTGTACAAGACGTCTTCAAAACATGGTCCAGGGGGTGTATCCATGGAATCTTCAATCACTGTAACTATGGCTTCATATTCTTTCCCAAGTCCATTTAGGACACCAAAGATTTTTTCCTGTTCAGAGATTGGAGCACCAATGGAGTCCAGTTGATCACACAAAGTCTTTATTTCTGACAGATATTGTGACAGAGGTTTGGAACCCTTAAGTGTGGTCTGAATACGTCTCTGTTAATCAAGTCTTCGTGTAGCTGATACTCTGTTGTACTTCTTTGCAAGAGCAAACCAGATCTCTTGAGAGGAATGAAGGCCATAGACACTTTTGAGGGCATCTTCAGACAACGAACCTATCAGCCAGGCCATGATGAGTTGATCTGTATGAACCCATTTTAGAAAATCTGGATTGCTGGTCTCCGTTACGCACCGAGCGAGTAGGATGTGGCCGAGGTGTGGTGCCGTTAACATAGCCAAGAAGAAGCTGGCTGTTGAGAAACTGTTCAAATTGCAGCTTCCAAGACAAGTAGTTGGTATCACTCAGTTTCAAAGTGACGACTTGAGTAATAGAGAGAGTCGCCGGAGTAAAGACATCGGAAGGTGTTGGAGCAGCCATGGCTCTGATACCATGTGAGCTTTAACGATACAAGGGGATAAAGATAGATTCAGAGATCTGAAATGTTCATTCTCATTGCATAAGTAAAGAGGTTACAAGTTTGATTTATTTATACAGAGGGAACTGTCTAAACCTAATGGAATATACTGTAGCATATTCTTCCTTTCTGTAAAATCGATCTCATGTCTCGTTATCAGTGAGGAGACAAAATCTGTTCTTCAACTTAATGTTAGAGTCTGTACTCTGTTTGTTCTCAGAGAGGGAAACTTTCTCTCCACGTTTAGTAGACTTAGCCGTTGAGTCCTTTGACTGGTCTGTGGGCTTTGATTGTTGGTGAGGGCCCATCGCTTCTTCACTCTTCTTTGTTGATGGGTCTACTATGTTTACAGGGGTTTCATTGTCACTATCACGGTCATGGTCGGATTTGAAATTTAATGGAGACCTAATTTTAAAAAAGTTAATCTAATGTAAAAGATATTTCGACAGTTTATTTTAAGGACCATCCAACTTATAATATATATATATATATATAATAACTTCTTAAAATTTAAAAATAACAGCGGATGTTTCATATGTAAGTTGGTTGTGCATGTGTAAATTTAACAAGTCCGTAGCTACCTTCCTAATTTTTTTCTTCTGAACATCAGATTAATTTAACTTAAAGGTCTAGTTTGTGGCTGGGCCCAAACTATATATCCTTAGTCCTTAGACATTGTTTGAGAAGTGATTTGCCATTTGTCATCACCACATTAATTTTGAAAGAAAAACGATAATTCAATGATGACATGGCTTAAAGAAAAATGATAATTTTGGTAACTTTATTAAAATTTGATAATAACTAATAAATTATCATTAAAATTAATATAATAATAAAAATATAATAATATAATTTTTTATGACTAACACTACTCTTCAAAATTTATGTAGTTGAAAAAAAAATTAAATACCAGTTCCATTAGTTTTTTTAATAACTATAATTTTTAGAAAAACTATTTAGTTTTACATTTTGAAAATTACATACCTAAAATTTTTCCTTATTTTTATAGAATTTGATTTAATATATTTTGACCAAAATAAATAGATAAAAATATTTTCAATATTATAGTTTTAAATATACACATATGTATTATCAGATAAAATTATTTATCTATTTCATTTTTACATATAATAAAATGAAAATTTAAAATTAAATAGTATTAACAAATAATAAAATTTATAAACTGTAAAAAAATATTTTTAAATATAATTTAAATTTTAAAACTTTTATTTCTGCACTTGGTGCAGGAAAACACCTAGTATCCACGTAAACGGCTGTATAACAAGGAAACCGTAAAGTTGATTATCGCGTACGCTACAAGAAAACAAAGGATTTATCGACCGATTACTACACCACCTCCTCATAGCCTCTTTGCAGCTACCACTCCTTCACCAGCCCGCACACCCAGTTTAGTAGCGTCCGACCCTTCTCAAGGTTCAAGAGGGGGATTACTGACTGTGATGAGCATCGAGGAGTTGGTTAGACAACCTGGCCGAGAATCGCTTACGCGCCTCGATCCAAATTATCGATTTGTCCCAAACACAATTTGGTAAGTATTTATTTTAAAAGTTTCTTTCATTTTTATATTCAACTATTATAATTAATTGTGTTTCATTTTATTTTTGTAGGTTTGATTTGTCTGGCAATGTTATCACTCAAAGCTTTTTTAGGATGGCGTACAACTTACTAAATCGTGGTTATCCTACTTATTATGACATCCCTGACGCAGAACGCGATCTCTGGTTTTGTCAGTTTGCAGTATACATTCTCAATTTTAAATATTTGTTTTACAAAATTCAACTTTTGTAACTTTTTTAAATTTGTTTGTATTTATTTTGCAGCAAAAGTTCACTTGGGATTCAGTGTTGACAAAAAGGAGGAAAAAGCTTTTAACCACAAAGCGGCTCTCCACTACAGCAAGCGAATAAATGAGTGGAAGCAAAAATGAGAAGTTGACCAGGTACCGAAGCACATGAACACGACTGTTTGGAAGGATTTGGTGGAGCAACGGGAGAAAGACGATACAAAGTCTTTGTCGGATATCAACTCGAAGAATCGGTGTAGTCGGCGTGGCGGGAAAGGGGTTTTTGTCCACAACTTAGGATCAACGAGTTTACAAACCCGAGCACTTCAGCTAGTAAGTTTGAAATTTTATTTTCAAATTAAATTTTAAATATTTATTACTAATTTATATTGTTTTTAGATGGCAGCAAACGACGGGGTTGCCGTCGATGATCTTGCGTTGATGAAGTCCGCCTACACCAACCAGAAAACTGGCGAAATTCAAGATCCACTTATGAAGGAAGTTATCCAGCTCTTGGAGACTCGAAAAGAAGAGATCATTTCGACTCATGCTTCTATGTGTGAAGACGGATCTTCTGCTTCTTCCAACACCTTAACCATGGAGGAACTCAACAACCTTGTTCTCGACTCGAGGTACAATCTATTTTTATTTTTCTTTTATGTATATATATGTGTATATATATATATATATGATTGGTATGGTAATTTTTGTTATTTCTCATTTACGCTGTTTCAAAGAAGAAAGGCTGTTATGTTGGGTTGGCTCGTTCAACCGGAGGGGCTTCTTCTTCTTCTTTGTCAGCTCACATATACCCTCTCATTGATGACCTTATGGAGCAGATCAAGACCAAAAATTAGGAGATTGAGTTCCTGAAGAACGATAATGCTGAAATCCGCATTGAGCTGCAGCAAACTGGACGGCGTTGCAAGATAACATGGCTCTCACGCAGAGCTTGTTGAAGAGGTTTAAGACCCGTTTCGGTGAAGATTTCTAGTTGTTAGTTTTACTTTTTAAGAACCTTTTGATATATGTTTTATGTTTAGAACGTTTATGTATAATCTTGAAATAACTACTACTGTTTTTAAATTTAAATTTAAATTTCATTTTTTTATATTTTACAAATATATAAATAATTTTTTATTATACAAAAAAGAATTCCCGACGAAATAATCCGTAGGAAATTTGTAAATATCGATGGAATGTTTTCGTCGGGATATTTCTAAAATCATGATAATTGGTTCGTCGGGATTAGTTTCAATTCCCGACTGAATATTTCGTCGAGAATTTCTAAAATCCCGACCGACCACGATTCGTCGGGATTGTTTACAATTTCCGACCGACAATATTCGTCGGGATTTTTTAGACATTCCCGACCGAAAACTTCGTTGGTAATGTTTAAAGAAAAATTCGAAAAGGCAATGACATTGTAATGTAAATAACTCTAAAACGTAAGGGCAAAATTTTAGTATGGATTTTGTTTTAATAGTATAGATTTTGTGACAAAGAAAACTTAAAAAAATTATCATAAGATATTTCTCTTAGAAAAATTGAAACATGTAGCAGTTGAAGTGATGAAATCTTAAGACAAAAAAATTTCTAAGACAAAAAAAACATGTGGATAACACAAATATAGTAACGATCAGAGGACATAATATAAAAGCAACATATTAGTTAGGTTTCAACCCATAATAATTCTGAAAGGAAGCAAAAACGAGTCTAATTAATGGGTGACATCCGGGAAGAACCATCTAGCATCAGAGAAGCCTACTGATGAGACAAGGCATTGTGGCAAATGCTCTGTGGTTCTGGTGCGGAGATCATAGACAAATATATGGTCGGGATCCTTTCTTGAATGATCGATGCCACTGAAATAGATTGAGTTCCTCTTCAGCCCAGGGATATCTTTAGCGACAACAGTGAAACCCATGTCCAGGATTAGAGCCTCATCACCTAAATCATCCACCTTTTCCCAAGCCTCAGTCAAAGGATCGTATTCCATCCGGAGTCATGCATCAAACAAACTACAAGCAGAACTTGTCCAGATACTGTGGTTGCAATCATTCTACTCGAGTAAAAACCCGTATCCCAATTGATTGTGTCATCATCGAACATGTCATATCTCACGATATCAAAAGGTAAAAGATACCAATTTTGGCGTGGGATATCATCAGAGAAATCCCGAGTAAAGACTCCACGAGAAAAAGAGGTAGTAAGGTAGACCTTGTGGTCTTTGCAGTTATAGATAATTTATTCACCCTCACGAACGGGACATTTGCTACCGGTTCTCCACATGTCATAACCTTTCCTAGTGTAAACCATACCGTCATGCAAGTTCCAAACGACTAGGTAATTTTTGGTTATGCTGTATTAGAGATATGTTGGGGAGCAAGATGTGTATCTTGCGGACCATGTGTTATGAACCGTTGAAGTTCGATTATGAAGTGAAGCCCATGAAGTCCAAACCGAAGAATATTATATAAATCCTATTGTGATAATGATTAGCTGATTTAAATATATATCATAAGATTTGGATAAATTCTATTTCTAGTTGAGATAGGTCTAACTCTTGTGTATATATACCACTCTCTTGTAAGTCATTAAGGACAACATAATAATATATCATATTCTATTATACTTTACATGGTATCAGAGCATTCGATCCTAGAGGATCAAGTATAAAAAAAAAAACTTCCGCATAAAAAAAAAAAAGAAAAAAAAAAGTGTTCTTAGTCTCGTGATTGTCATGGTGGCTATAATAATTGGAGAAGAGGAAGAGCGGTCTAATACCGACGATGAAGACGAATTGCCGCATGGGTATGAGTCGCGGGTTTGGTGTTATTAGCTCTTAGTCAAAACAAGTTATTGGGTTTTGCTTTCTATTTCTATTTGGTTACGTGCAATGGTTATAGGTTAGGTCTTGATTTTTTTTTTAGTTACATTAAAGCTTCACGATCTTTGGCGAGTGCCATTATTAAAAGTTATAAGATTATTAAGAGTTTAGTGTTCAAAGGTTAGTGGATTTCACATGGGTTATTTTTTATTTTAGAGATTTTCTATAGTTTAGAATTTCTCACAGTTTATGTTGTGTTATTCCATAGTTTGGAATATTTTAATTATAGTTTAACCATTACGGGGGAGTTCTAGTAGAACGTTTCAGTTTTAGGTCAAGTTATTTAGTCTGAGTTATAGACTGTCTGAGATATGGACGATTGTTTGGAGCTGCAGTTGCGCCCATGGGATGTATTCCCATTGTCAAGACCAAAAACAAGCTGAAGTTTTTAATCCCTTCTTCTCAATGTTAAGTTTTACCCGGAGCAGTCTATCGATTTGTTTTTCTCGATATAGTGTCCACGACATATGTGGTCTACTTTGTGATTGCAGATTTGCGTGTTGCATCCCACATTTGTCGTGCGGGAGAGTATTAGAGATATGTTGGGGAGCAAGATGTGTATCTTGCGGACCATGTGTTATGAACCGTTGAAGTCCGATTATGAAGTGAAGCCCATGAAGTCCAAACCGAAGAATATTATATAAATCCTATTGTGATAAGGATTAGCTGATTTAGATATATATCATAAGATTTGGATAAATTCTATTTCTAGTTGAGATAGGTCTAACTCTTGTGTATATATACCACTCTCTTGTAAGTCATTAAGGACAACATAATAATATATCATATTCTATTATATTTTACATGCTGTCTACCCAGAGACAAGCTACGCATGATCTTGTCTTGTCTGATTCAATTTCCTTAGATAAGAAAGAGTACTGTGGTACATCAATTCTCTCTAACGTAAACGGATTGATAATGTATAGATTCTGAGAGTGGTCAAGCATCAAGAGCCAGCTACCGTGTAACTCGCAAGACAACAACTTCGTGTAAACTCAGCACCGAGATCTCGTGTCTTGTAAAGATTGTCTTTATCATCGGGAAGGAATAAATTACAGCTATTGTTGCTATTGGTTTGGTTCTCTTCAGGGAAGGGTATGAGCCATGGAATCTGGTTTCGCTTGGGGACACAACCTCTTGAAGCAGAGTTCCATGACCTACTCACTGATCTAGCTCGCTTGAGATTTGTGAAACTCAATCTTTGGAAAACACTTCGTAGCAAGTCTGGATAAAGCTCCGACCACATGGGAATCACTGGAGGATTACTTTCGCTCTGATCCATCGTTGAACTTGTTTGATAATACGCAACAGGATTTTGGTCGCGAGCCCCTCTCTACTTGCGTATTTATAGATTATCCCTAGAGACGTCTGAGACCTAGACAGGGTAAAATTTTATATAACTATTTATCTTGAATAATATGATAATATCCTTTAACACAGAAATACAACGAATGGAAAATTCATTCCCCTTTTTTATTTTACTTGCATAGCTTTTTGAAATTTCCACCGTACATAAAATTTGTGTAAATTAATACTGTTAGGAATTCAATGTTTTTTTTTTTATTTTAAAAATATTTAATCCAGTTTCTACAATATTGTAATTACAAATTATTACGGTGTTATATATTTATTTAAAATTTTGTTTTCTTTTCTTTTGTTTTGCTGGACTTTTGGTATATCAAGAATTTATACTTTAGAAATTTTTAACAATATATTAGAGGTTAGATATATTTTAGATGCAGTTTGGAAAAATAATACTAAAATATTATCAAATAACTAAAAAACGAAAAGACCAATATATATTTTATATAAAGTGATTATTGATTATAGTTTTAATGAGACTAAATATTTTTAAACTTTTATAACATTTATTATCTGATCAAATTATATAATATTTTAAAATATTTATCAAAGTAATGATTATCAATTTATAAAGGGTAATGAGTATATTGTGGAAGTTTTTTTGTCTATTGGTTTGACCAAACCTAGATTTTGAATCTTAAAAACCAATTTATTAATAATTTTGCAAATTAATAAAAAAAACTTGCATTTGATTTCCAATATGGTGTACGTAAAACGGTTAGATATCAAACTTTATAAAAGTGTTGTGCAACTAGAATCGTTAGACTTTACATGAATCCTTTAAGCAATAGAGTTGTTCTTAGATATCTTAGATCCATTATCATTTGATTCATTCATTTGTCCCTCTTTTATAGGTTAGTGGATACATTTTAAAGGAAGCATGAATGAAGATCAAGTATTATTATACTTTGGATAAATCTAAGGTATTCATGCATTAATCCCACAAATCTAAGACAATACTCATTTACTCTTTTTTGTGCATTTGGGGAAGTATAGATGATATTACATTGTCATCTCATCATCCTGTTCAAGAAAAAAACAAACTGCAATTCCAAGAAAAAAAATGAAAATATGGAACTTCCAACATCCAAAACTATAGGCCTTCTCCAACGTTCTCACATTCAGAGCTTAGAAATTTTTCTATAAGATAAGTAGGTAAACAAAATTGTAAATAATAGGTCTGGACATTCTGGTATCTATTCCAACACAAGACAATTCTTTCAGGTACTGGTTTTCTTCAAAAGATTTCCCATTCGAGTATTATAAAAATCAGAGCTGGGTTTGTTCGTGTTTTTCTAGGTTGAGAAGGTTCGGTTCTGATGAGTAGGAACCAAAAAGTAAACGGTTACCCATTATATCATATACATGCTTAGACATAGCACCTAAACTTTGTATCTAAACCGCATTTTAGAACACCAATAAATAATATAAAAATCTTGATATAGTTTTACAATTTGATTCAATGTTGGTAGGATCTATACTTTGCTAATGTCAACTGCATTTAGGCTTTGTAGCAATTGCAAAAGCTGTAATCAAAATATTTATTAAACCACCTTATAAGTAGTACTTATAAGGGTAATAGTGTTTTTTTCTTTGTGTGGCTAAACTTATATCATCTCAGTTGTATTAAACTATTTATCTTGAACAATAATATCCTTTAAAATATAGATAAAATAAGGAAAATTTATTCCCCTTCCTTTCTTTTACTTCCATAGTTTTTTTTTTTTTTGAATTTTCCATTGTAGGAAAAATATATAAATTAATACAGTTAGGAATACAATGTGTTATTTTAAAATATTTACGTTTTTATATTTATTTGAAAAATTATATTTTGCTTTCTTTTTTCCATTGGATTTAGGTATATCAAGAATTCTAAATAAAAATTAAAAAAAAGAAGAGAAAATCAATATAAATTTTATTTACTTATATACAAATTTATAATACTAATAAGGGTAAATATCTTATAGCATCTATCATCTCACCAAATTATATAATATTTTCAAACATTTATCAGTTTAATGATTATTAATTTATAAAGGGTAATTAATTAGTATGTTGTAGCCGATTTTTAATTTATTGGTTTGACTGGATGTTGATTAATGTTTAGGAGACGTTATTGGTTCATGTACTTTAGAGTATTTAGAAATCCATATAATATTTACAAATCAATGTAAAATATATTGATTTTCAAATCTAACATATAAATTTGTATTTGTATTTACAAATCCAGAGGTTTTCCCTCGGATTTGAGTCTTTGTATTTTTAACAAAGAAATCCATGCAAATCCGTTATGAAATCAAATCCATTAGTAAATTCAGATGATTGAATAACACCTAATTTAAATTAGAATTTATAAATCATAAAACCAATAACACATGATTTTAATATGAATTTTAAAATCATAGAACCAATAACACTTGATTTAGTTTAGATTTCCAAATCCATTAAAATGCAAGAACCAATAACCCCCACTTATACACTGGCAAATCTTTTGAATCCTTAGAAAAACGATTTATTAACAATTATGTTGGTTAATAGAAAAAGAAATGCAATTGATTTTTAATATGTGTAACTAAACTGTTAGATATCAAACTTTATTAGAGAGTTGTGAAACTAGAACTGTTAGACTTAATCATCATTAAGCAAAGAAAGTTAGACATGAATCCTTTAAGCAATAGAGTTGTTCTTAGATATCTTAGATTCATTATCATTTGATTCATTTGTCCCTCTTTTATAGGTAAGTGGATACGTTTTAAAGGAAGAATGAATGAAGATCAAAGTATTATTTTCTTTTGGATAAATCTGTATTTATGCATTAATTCCACAAATCTAATACAACAAAACGACAAACTGAAATTCCAAGAAAAAATTGAAAAATGGAACTTTCAAGTTTCAAAGAGAGGAGGTATTATATATATGCATAGATAAGAATAAGACCCACCTTATAATATGTACACATCTTATAAACTTAACCACTAAAGAGAAGCCCAAGACTCTCTTTCTTTTTAAGTCATTTTTATGTCTTCCATATTCCAGTTTCTAAAGCAGAAGAGACTCAGAAAGCCTAAGAGTATCTCTCTCATCAATCTTAATCAAGCTTAAGAATCCTTCCTTCAGCACTGAGAAGCACCATGAAGTTTAAAGCTCTGTCCCCTCATAGTTGGTGAAGCAACTCTGCTTGGGGAAACAACCCATTTGACGGCAAGTCCAAAAGAAGGAGATCTTGATCAGAACTGCATTTACCTTCATAACCACTTTCTTGAGCAAACACAGAAGCCAAGCTTCTTGGTCTGAAGCATGAGCCGTTACTTTCATGGCTTGCTTCCATCTTCGTTACACTTTTGGGGCTCCTCATAAGCCCTCTTGACTCTGTAACCAAAACAACAGAATCAACAAAACACACAAAGATTTGATCGCAGAATCAACATAACATATGAAAACGTCCATAAGACTAACCTGACTTTGATTGAGTTTGGTTTTCACAGCGTCTCTTAATGGTTACAATATGTTTATGCACACTTGGGTTTGAGTTTCTTAAAGTTGTAGTAACAGACCCTTTTTCTCCTTCCTGCAACAAAAGCATCCATGAACCTTTTGGCCAAAAGTTAACTATTATTATGTTCAGTGTTTCAAATAAGATCATGCCGCTGCACCTTGAGGAGGTTATAGCTTTCCACCAAACGAGATTTGCGAAAATCAGACAATGCAAGCTTCTTAAGAGACCTTATGTCTTCCAGTTTTGCTTCAGAGGTAGAAGGCATCTCAAAGACACCATCTGCTATAAGCTTCTGAAACAAAGAGAAGTTCTCTTTGAACTGAGTACTTTCAAACATCATTCTGAGGCTGCAAAATCAAAACATGAAGAGATTATAAACTTTCTTCAGTTTAAAAAAAAATAGCAATGCAGTTTGAACCTATCAGGAAGGTTAACAGAGTCAATCTGAGGAAGCAATCTCATCAGTTTCTTCTGTTCTTCCTCTGAAAACTGTTCTATGAACTCATCAAAGTTGAAAACATCCTGCAAATAAAGTATATTTTACTATACAATGGTCACATAATCCTTTACTTGATTTGACTTCCACATGCATAAGTATACAGCTTATTACACAGACTTGATGAGAGTTGCTTGATACTTACCTTCAAATCTATGCTACAGAGTGAACTATGGCTCCCCAGGACATGCACTCTTCCAGTTTGAGACTTGGTCCTGAAAACAATAAAAGAAAATTCCATTTTACTATCTTTCTTGACTCAATTGTGAGCTTAATGTACCGAACATGTATTCAGAAACTTTCACCCCTTGAGTTGATCTTCCTTTACTGCGTGTCCAACAGACACTGAACCTCTCTCAGCTCCAATCTCAGCACGCTTCACAGAATGTGAGTATGCATCACTGATAGATAATGACTTGTTCTCAACCGAAGAGAGGGAGCTGGCTTCTTCAGACTCCTCTTCCCGAGCTGGATTCCTCATCAGAACACTCCCATGTCCAATCTCAACAGAGACCATTGACAACATTTCATTCTCAAAAAGAAGATCTTCCTCTAATGAAACTGACGATTGCTGCTCTTGTAGTATATTGTAAAGGTCTTGTGTGAGCTTTTCAACAGAAGATGTCTTTGGACGGCCCACACACGTCCTCCTCTTGCAAGGAACAGTTGTGTCCCACGCGTTAGATTGAGATGGACCTGTTAACTCGCTCCCATCTGCACTGCTAAACTGTGCACAGCTCTCTGAGTTGGATATAGCAGAACCAGAACTCGATCTATTACTAGTATCCTCCTCTACCACAGCCTTTTTGAAACCATAGACCGGTTCTTGAATTGCTTTCCTCTTGAGCATCTTTGTCTCTTTGTTCTTGTAGTTTACAGAAAGGCTCTTCATTCTTTGATACTGGTTCTCTTCACCATCAGCACGAGAGTGGAGTGGCGTGTAGTTCACAAGTGATCCCTTTGTTCTCCAGCGCGATCCACACGCATTGCACAATACTGGCTTCTCAGGTGGTCCATTTCTCCACAGAGGTGTGCCTGTTTCAATGCAATAACAAAATGTCAGTAAAATTCTCAAGCTTTGTGATTAAGCCATTAAGAGATCACATAAGAGTTATTAATTCAGACAACACATGAATTGTGACTTAGACAGCAAATTCAAACTCCAAACACATTTTCATGTTCATATCCAGGAAGAGACAATGATCTTAAACTTTACCAAACATTTAAAGTCTTAGACTTTAACCAAAGCATAACACACAAATTCAGATCTTCAAATCAACTGAATAAGCTTGTCTTAATCAGAGTGACTCACAAACAGAGACCAAGTGTTAGCTCTTAAGATCATTGATCAACAAACAAACCAAATACAAGCTGTTTTAAAGTAACAATATTTCAAGAATGCTCATTTTTGAATACATGAAGTCTTTGCTGAATCTCTTCAATAATTATTACAGTTTATTAAAACTGAAGCATGTAATCAAATCATTTTCCCCAGAAAGAAAATTGGCATCTCATCCAGAAACAGAAAAAAGTGAATATTTTTCATACAAGATTTCTCATCATCAAATTGAAACTGGAGATTACAAGAACTCACTTGTAACGCCACAGTGGTAGCAAGGTCCTTGCTTCCCCATAATCTCTCTTTCTCTCTTGTTCTTTTTTTTCAAAGGTACAATTTCAGAGAAAAGTTGCAATTTTTATAGACTAAACAACAATGAGATTTATGGAAATAAATTTAAAGTTTATAGATTCTGTTTAATATTGACCTATTAATGGAATATACAAAACAGTATAAGAACAAATAAAGCCAAGAAGGAAAACAAAACAGAGAAAATTCCAGAAAATTAAAAATAAAATCAAGGCTGGGAATTTTTTTTTTTAATTTGAAGAGATAATTTTGTTTTTCTTTCTTTTCTCTGTTTTGTTTTTTTTTTGTTCCTTAAGCTATCAGTCAAACACAATCCAATAGAAAAGAGAAGAAGACTCTTGAGAGGAGAAGAATCTAATAAATGTTTGTGGAAAGGAAAAAAGAGATAGAAACTTTGAGGGTTTAGAGCGAGAAACTCTTTTATATATATTGGCTTTTTCAATCTTTTATTTGTATTGTTATGAAATAACTTTTCACATTTTTTTTGATAAAAAATATAATTAGTTAAGCAAAAATGTGGGATGTATCAAATAAATTTTTATTATCAATATTAGCTTTAAAAAAAATCGTTAGATTGTAAGTAGACGTTCATGTTTGATATAGACCTAGCAACTAGTTTAATTAATCGGAATCTAAACGAACAAAATCTAAACGCTAAAAGGTTCTTGGTTTATTTATTATAGTTATTTTATTTATAAAAATATTTTGCTAAATTATTTTAAAATATACATAAAGAAAGAATCAGATAACTTGTAATTTTTATTAATTTTATAAAAAGAAATAATTAACATAAAGAAAGAATCAGATAATTTGTATTTTTTCATTAATTTTATAAAAAGAAATAATTAACATAAAGAAAGAATTAGATAACTTGTAAATTTTCCATTAACTTTGTTGTATAATTTAACCAGTTTATACCAATTTGGATTGATTTAAATTGACTTAGAATTGATTAAACCATTCAAACTGTGTGATTTTTTTAAAAAGTTGGTTTGACTAATATTAAGGGTCTGACTGGTTTAAACGCAGCGGTTGCAGTTGCGGCTGCATGAGTTTACAGATGTTGGTGGTTGCGACTTAAAACGTTACTAAGCGATTTACACAACTGGTGCAACGGTTAGAAATTTGTGAGTTTGTGAAATACTTACGACTGGTTGACTACCAAATGCAAAAACGATTTATTAATAAATTAACAATATTAACATTTATATATAATTAAAAATATTAAAAATAATATTACTATACTAAATATAAAAATATATCTATAAAATTATAGTATTAAATTATGAAAATTATATTTAGGTTATATATGTATTTATATATTAATGTCAAAAATTATAGTAAATATTTTTGTTTAAATTTTTAAATTTTTAATTAAATATTTTTTATTTTAATGTAATCTTTTTGAAAAAAATTATTTTTGTTTACTCTCTCGCAACTGTCCGCAACCGCAAAAGCTAACTGAATCCAGCTTTTGATTTTGAGAGGTTTGAAACGGTCTATAACGTTTTTTTGTGATTGTTACAATACGCCAACAACCGGTACAAACCAGTCAAGCCTTAAGTCTAAAATGGGCTAATTAAAATGATTTGGAGGAATATTACTGCTTATGCCTTATGTCTAAAATGGGCTAATTAAAATGATTTGGAGGAATATTACTGCTTATGCCTTAAGGTTCCTTCTTTCTTGTTGGCTTTAGACTTTTCGTCCTTGTTTATTTTTATATTGGTATTTCCAACGTATATAATAAATATAATAACGACAACTATATTAATGCCCATGATAAAAAAGATCAAATGAGGATTGAGGAATAACGAAAAAATGGTTCCAGTAAAAAAGTTCATTTAAGCTATTCGAATACTTAGCCATGTATCTGTAAATAGGTATTCAAAATGGCTGCTAAATGGTCCTATATGAAGTGTATACAAATCTTTTATGTTCTCGGCACTAGGTGAAATTATACGGGAATATTCCAACACATAGCCAAATTAGTAAATGTAATTTGTTGTAAAAAAAGACTTAGTAAATGTCATTTATATGTTCGCTAGATACAAAAATTACACGGTTTGATTACATGTTTATCATCTATGTTACATATGACATCGGTGGATTTATAACTTAACAGGGTAATAATAGACTCTAGATTTTCTTTAGCTTAAGAGAAAAGTTTATAATACTTCTCTTTGGTCAACGACGAGTGTATGAATTCGAGATTGGTTTTCTTTTGCCTATTCTTATGACCTTGTTCATATCTGATGACACGGTATTGGCAAACATTAATGTTTTTTCTTTCATAAAAAAATAAGAAGAAGAAAGAAATGGCAACGTAAAGTCACCGTCCACCATGATCATCATGGACGCAACTCCTCCCTCCACCGTTTGATTTAGGATAAAGAAATTTAAAAAAGATTGGTCCCATTTTTTGCATTTCTTTGGTGATTGTGAATGTCATTAGTGGATTAATTCTGGACGAACAACCATACATTATTATGTGTTTTATTTGGGATTCAACTATGGTAAATGATATAACTTAGAAAAAGATAGTATTATGCATGAATTTCTATTTCGAGTTACATAATGTGATGTTGATGCCTTTTTGGTTGAACCCTGTAGATTTTAGCAAAATGCCAAAATCACATAACAAGATAAGAAAAACATAAGCTAAGTTTACACATAAATAAACTAGTTTTAGTTTAGCAAAGACCAAAACAAGGGATAACTAAAAATAATGAGATTTTACAAATGTATGATTAAGAGAAAAAAAAAACAGAATCGTGGTGTTTACAGCAAATGCAAAATTAATAATGAGAATGATGAATTTACAGAACAACTCAAAGATTAGTTACAACCTCGCACGTGTCAGATAAGGAACAGAAGATGAGTACTCTTTCCAAATTAAAAATATGTGTAACCAGAAATTCAGATGCCAATAACATCATTATTAAAACGATGGTAATGACATAATGTGTAGACTGTAGACACAAACGATGGCGGAAGATCAGACACAGAAAAGGCGATGAGTGCGATTACAGATAAAATACAGAAGTTTTGAGGGTTTTCAAATTTTGAACATCTTCGAAAGGCCATCATATCTTCAAATTTTGAGATTTTCAATTTTTAAGAGACTCAAAAACTTTTAAATTTTGAGGGTCTCATTAATAAAACTTCAAATTATTTTTCAATTTGAGATTTCACTATTTAATTTAAGGTTTCACTATGCAAAATCACAAAATACTATTTATTTTTCAGTTTAACCTTTATAATTTTGTGACTTACATATAACTCTACTAATATTAATTTTCTTATCACTTTAATCTTTGTAACTATATTTTACCTAAGTTTCAAATATATATTATCAATACGTAAATATATGTAAATTTGTTAAAACAAAAATAAAAGTAATATAAAATAAGATTATTTAAAATAAAACTATTATTTCACACAACAATATATTATATCGAACAATAAATACAAATTAAAAATTAAAAGTACAAGAATATATATTTTATAATAAGATCATCACGTTATTGGAAAAAGAGTTAACGCATGATATAATAATAAAATGCATTATAATATATAAAATGATAATTGAAGATGAACGTGATATTAATGCACCGATATCAATGCACCGGTTAGAGATGCAAGATTGACACCATAAGCAACAGTTGAAATGACGATAAATAAAAATATTCGCTTTCAATTAACTCATAATTTAGATAGAAAATCAAGTGATTCATTCTTACTTCAAAATGCATTGATTGATCATTATGAGAACACTATGGATGAGTAATTTGTATTTCTAGAACTTTATGAATCAATGTGTGTTTTATATTATTACTTTATGTATTTGTGAGTTATAATAAATTGTATTTATAAATATTATGTTTAATATTTCAATATGTATGTATTACTTATCTATATAGTTTTAATGTCTATAATTAATTTATATTAAAGCTGAAGACTAATATGCAAATTACATAAAATTGTAAAGATAAATTTGAGGTTTCTTTTTAAAATAACCCACCATCAAACTCTCATTTTGAGGATTCTCCACCCACAAAATGAAGTTCTTTCTTGGAGATGCTTTAAGTCAATTGTGATTATAATTTCATTCAATTCTTTTTTTTGACCAGTAGTTCTTGTTTTTTTTTCTTTAAAAAAAAGTTTTTGGTTTTCATACGCTCATAACACAACTGCCAATTTCCATCTATCTAAAATAATGTTAATACTTTGTATTTCAAAAAGTTAATATATAATTTAAATACATATTTCAGGTTTTTAAACATTTTTATTAGTTAATAGTGATAAGAGAATTTTTTTTAAATAAAAAATTCACGTATTTAAATACTATTAATCTAATTTTTTAAAAAAACTTGAAATCACCAAAAAAAATATCATCAAAGTTTAATATATTTTCTTGATATTTGTAAAGACACCAACACATAAATCTTTTAGAAATAGAAGTAGTATTAGACAGCATCTTGTGATCTTATATTATTATTCTAGCATTTATTTTTTTGGTAAAATGTTATATTATTCTAGCATTCTCTGGTAACCTCGGGTAACATCTCTACAGAGTCAAATGCGTACTGCTGCTGACCTCAATACTGTAAATACGTATTTAATTAGTAATTCTTAGTCAAAATAAGAAAACGCAGATTATTTTTTTTCCAAAATAAATCGTCTACACATGTTAGACCAGATAAACAGAACTACCGGACAGTAAAGAGGAAACACTGCAAATACAATCTGAAGTTCTGACGTATATACGGTAGTAGATAAACTAGTTATTGAGAAACACTGCGTTATATGTTATCACACCTACTTACTTAATTCTCCCACCACATGATTTTATACTGAGTAGTATAATGGAGGTAAGCTCTAAAGGTAGACGCAACAAGAGGAACAACATGAGATGAGATAACGAAGGATCAAGAACAATGAGCAGAGCATACTCGCCTCATGAAACACCAGAATTTGGCAGAAACCGAATAATTGTAAAACTCTTTACATTACGCAAATCAAATCATCTAGTTAGAAAACCAACGAACAGAACAATAACAAGAACACTAGAGAATTTTCACAACGGAAATCAAATCCAGAACAGTGAGCTCAATCGGCTCATGAACACCAGTTTCGCAAATACCAAAGTTTCATCTGGGGATTTTTTTTTTTTTTTTTTTGTAAATCTCTCTCGCTCAACTTTGTTGTCAGTGTCTTGTCTACTTCAGCACATCTAATGATCTGATGTTCACGATTTTTTTTCTTTTTTTGGATAACGGTCAATTGACATGCCATTAATGCTTACAACCAAATACCTAAATATTTTTATGTCCGAGACAGATGGTCTGGTGGTTAGGAAGGAGTTGGGATGATAATACGTTTCAGGTTCGATTCATCACTTATGTGAAACTAAGTCACATTGTTCCTGAACACTTATACAGATATGTGTTTATACTTTTGAACTCATTTGCATATCCAGAAAGAGACCCGAAATATTTCCTAAGTTAATAAAAAAAAAGAGACTAAAATATGTTTCTTCAGTAAGATCGTTTTATCATTTACCCTTTTTAGATAAACATATAAGCTCGATTCAGACAACAACACCGATCGATTGATACTTTTATTGATCAAATTCCAAAGGAACCATTACAACGAAGAGAAGGAAGAACAATGAAGCAAAAGAAGTGCGAACTTGCCGATTACACACACAAGCCCATAATCCATTATTGCATGAGAACGTTACGTTCATTATTTTTAAACAATCCAAGAAAATTATAAACATAAAACCAATCACCAATTAAAAGAAACAAAAATATAAGGCAATAAGTTTAAGAATTTGCAAACCATATGATTTGTTTATTTTTTAGGCATGTCTTTATATATCGAAATCGCAAGTGTTCAACTTACACGCATTTTATATCTTTTGGAGCTTTTGCCACAAAAATTGAAGAGAAACGTGATACTTATGGGAAGATTAGGGACGACGCTACGAACGCCTTCCTTGACAGCGGTACAGAGACAGGCTACAGCATCAAGATCAGACAAGCCTCCATGAATAAGCGAGCAGCATGGCATTAAGACTTGGTTTCCCAATTTTAGTTGATCCTGTTGAAAGATCCCATCAATGCAAGGTTTTAGCTGCAAGGCATCTCTAGGACAAGTGCCTTGAGCAGAAGAGTAAGAAAAGAAGATGAGGTTAAGGAAAAGGAAGATTGCAAGAGAGGTTCTTGGAGCCATTTCTTTTATGTACCAGAAAAAATGTTCTAAAACAAAAGCTCAAGAAGTCGTAGTGTGTTTATATTCTTTGAGATGGGTATTTATAGAATTTTCCTTAGGAGAGAAATGTAAAGGTTTCCTGTTGATCTTCTACAATAGATTAATAATTTTCTAATTTTCATTAGCCCATCCATACGGCATGGATAGATAAAAAACTGCAAAATGAAGCCATCAATATGTCCTCATGTGAGATTATGCTTCAGACTTAATAATGCTTTCGAATAATGGAGATATGAGTCTGCTCCATGACAATGGAACTTGTTGAATCATGTTATTTAAAACTATTAGTATAATAAGTCCATCTATACGGAACGTATATATAATAATTGCTAAATGAAGCCATCAACGAGATAAATGCTTACACGTAATAACGCTTTAAACTAATGGCGATATAGTTTGCACATGACAACGGAACTCGTTGAATGATAATATATGTTCACAAGGACAACCTAGCGTGAAAGAACAAAGCACAATAATTCCATCTAAACATGTTTATAGTTAAGTGTAATAGCTTGAGGGTGCCACGCAGAACACACGTACAATTTTAAAATTTTATTTATGCTTGTAATTAGATAATAAAGCAACATATGCTTTTATTATACGATATTTCATCCATTTTCTATCCGTTTTTACAATTCCAACATATGTTTTAAACTGATAGATCTGCAATGCTTGATCTGCATTTCTTATTCAAAGCATAATTCTAATTTTAAAAGCTTAGACTAGAAAACCTAGATTCAAATTTTCAAACTAATTTAGACATGTTAAACAGAATTACTAGACGACAGGAAAGAGGAAACTATGCAAAAAGTCATACACAATCTGAAGTATTTACTATAGTAAAGAAACACATGAGTTATATTATGTTATGCACCTACTTCTCAGTTCTCCCACATGCCAGACCATGCCTCGGAGGAATCCAAAACTTATAGTCCACCAATATTCTAGAACATGTGGAGGTAAACTCCAAAAGTAAACACAACAAAAGGACAGCATCAGGTGAGTTAGTGCTACAAAATTTCGGCAACGAACATAGAATCAAAAATAATGAACAGAGCAAAATGTCTCGCCTCATGAACAACACCAGTTTGGCATAAACCCAAGAAATGAGATACTCTTTACACCACATGAATAAATCATCACAAAGAAACCTACGAGCAGAACAACATCAATCAAATCAAGAACAGTGAGCTCAATCAAGGCTCATGAACGAACACCAGTTTAGCAGATACCAAAGAAATGAAATACACGTTCCAGCGTGGAAGTTTCTTAATAACTCTCTCACTGTGTTTCTCTCAACTTTCTTGTCAGTGTCTTGTCTACTACTTCAGCACACCTAATGATCATGAGCACTTTCCTGGCAAAAAAAAAAAAAGAAACAAAAGTAAGACTTTAATTTGAAGTTAAAGATTTTTACTTACTGCAAACGAACCACACATGATGGGACACAGTGTAACAGTTTAGAGATCAATGTTACATTGTTTTTTTATGTGCATGATTCTTAGCTTACCCCAAACTTTGCGCAACTTCATAGCTAATTGAGTAACAGCTCTTCTCTCAGCAAGATTTGAAAAGCCCATGCATGAAGTCTCCTGAATTGCAGACAACACTTGAGCTCTCTTTCTTGCTGATGGAATCAAATAATTAGCTCCATTTGTAGTGCTCAAGTCAGCTACCTATTATTAAGAGCAAAATAGTGTGGATTTTCAGCAACAGTATCCAGTACAAGTAGTAGTAGCAATTCAAGCATGATTTCTTGTCCAATAAACTTGCCTGATGCAGCCAAGGAAGTATTGAATTCATGAATCTTCTTTCGAGGAGGTACGAGAGAAGTATACTCAGAAGCTCATTCACGGTATTTGGCGACAAACTGTCCAGCACGGGGCCTGTTCTGTCAAGAAGCTCAACAAGTGCTAGCTCATCACCACCAGAAAGCACTTCTAGATACTCTGATTCAACTACATCTTCACATGAACCACCTGTTCCACTCATCACCTCTCCAGCATAATGCTTTGTTACGCTTTCAGAACTTTTCCGGATCTGGCTCAGTGTTCGTCTTCCCAGTCCAATGTTGTTCCAAATGTCTTCTCTAGTATGTTGTTGACCGGTCTCACCAAAAGCATTGCTTCTCGTCTTCTCCATTCCCTGTGGTTCATTTAGTTTGCTTCTTCCATGTGTTTTGTTCTCCCTCGTCAATGAGTACTTGGAAGATGATAATGTAGACTGCCGATTACGGATATCCGTTGAATTTCTCGAAGTGCAACTAGAGAGCCTCGGTGACACAGTACTACCTTGGTTTGGCTTCATAAAATTGGAGTTTGATATATCTGAAGGCAAGACAAAGTTTTGAGCTATACTCTCCACTGCATATTCTAAGCTTACCACCTTGGATTGAAGAGCCGAAAAGTTGTTCATTATTCCTGCTGAAAAGACCTATAAAGAAAGAAGAAAACCACAAATTAGTTTGCCCTCATAGTGTAAAACAAAAAACTAAGAAATCATGCTGAGTTTTTGAGAACTTGCACCCTGAAGATACAAAGGTTGACTGAAACATTTATTAATCTGCAAATTGGGGTAAAGACAATAGATTGTGACAGAAAATCCACTGACCTCTAGCTGATCTATCAATCTTGACTGTTTACTCTCAATATCCGAGAGCTGTTTACGTACAGAAGCCATTTCATTTGCAATCTGAGCACAGCAGTCATGATTGATTTCAGAGCTTGACACTGTTACAGTAGAGTCAGTGCTTGTACGATTCTTCACTTTGGTTGAGAATTGTTGCTCTTCAGAGTAAGTCTCTTCAGCTGCGAACTGCTTACTCTTTATGGCTGGATTCACCATACCACTCGCTAGGAAGCTGTTTGACGAAATTGTAACAGACTTGATATCTTCGTTCTCATTGACAGCATCAGTTACATAACAATCTCTCTTATCTTCCATTGGAATGTACTCATATGTCACTTCTTGCCCGTTTGCCGCTTCTGCAAATGTTTTGGTGATGCAACTGCCCTCTGATTCTTCATTGTGATATGTCACCTTGGAGACAACTGGAGATTCGGAGACTGCGATTTCGATATGCCAATCACCTTGTTTAGCTTTTCGAAAGTCGTCATTGTAACGTGCAGGTGCCTTCCTGGCAGAAAACGGAACCTTCTTCCTAGCCAAATCCGTTACATATTTGTTGGATGTAACGTCCTTCGATTTAGAGTCACTAGAGCTGAAAAGTTCACTATCCCCTCGAGCTCCATTATAACTTTCTGCGATTAACCGAAACAGCATCTATAAGTCTTTGAATGCACACAAATATAAAAAGATTTGGAAAAGAAACAATTTTCGTAACTCACCTTTTACGGAGGATACAGTTTCAGATGGCTCTGGACTATGAGAACCAGGTACACCTTTCCAATATTGTAAGGCAAGAATAATTGAATCCCTCACCGGTTTCACCTAAATAAATAAATAAAGCCAAAAGTTAGTTATTCCACTCCAAATGTCATTATAAGACGGTAATTTTTTAGAGGAGAGTTCAAACTTTGTCAAAGCGACATGATTCTAGAGAGCTAATGCAAGAAGTCTTGAGCGGTCCAGGAAACTTTTCACCAGTAGCAGCTATTTCCATAAGTGCTACAGAGGCTGCCTTACGAGTTGTCCAGTCTTTGTTTTTAAGTGCATCTTGAAAGCTACTCATTGCTGAGAGAAGCACATTCTTTGTTGTTGCCCCACCAGCCTGGATTAGAATCAGTTTCCCATTTTTTCCGTTATACAAACACATGTACAGCAAACATGATATGAGCAGGCAACAAAAACATACCAGGATGATACTTCTGTTAAGCTCAATAACCGCTGGTTTTGCAATGAAATGCGGGCTATTAAGCAGCTTCACAGTTTTGGTAAGCATGCGTTGTATAATCGCAACAGGAGCTTCAGGACTACTATCAATAACTCTCGCCAAGCACAAAGCTGCACCTGACTGCACATACTTATTCTGATCACCAATAGCTTCAAAAAGCGGTTTCACCAAGGAAACAAAAACACCATAGCTCTGGTCTTCATAGCAGCTCATCTTGGAAGCCAAAACACCCATTGTTTCAATACAAGCATCTCTCACAACAGAATCCTGATCCTTGAGCCTCTTAACTACACTAGAGACCATCTTAGCCAGATACGGCGCAACAAGACCGTGATGAAACCTAGCTAAAGTAGCCATTAACCTAATACACTCTTTGCGAACCGCGCTCTTCTGCTCAGAGTCAGTGTCGAGTATACATGAGAGGAAACAAGAGATCTTGTCAGGTGCAAGATGCTCGACTACGTTCTCGAGCTCATCAACTCCTCTCTGGTGTGTATCTCTATCCGCGAGCTTGTTTAAGGCAGTGACGACTCTCTTCTTCAGCTCGAAGATAACCTGCTGTGGATTCGCCGCCTTCGTGTTTCCTCCTCCTCTTCCTTTCGCCTGCATGTTGTTCGTCGTCTTCATTGCGCATTAGGTTTTGAATATCTCCAAGATCTGATAGTTGAATCTCAACACCTGCGTGAAGAAAACATGTAAGTGTGGGTGAAAATGCGCAACGAAGATCTTCGTATCATCAATACATGAAAGATTAGACGAATCATATCAATTTCGTGAGACAATAACGCCGAGCAGATCATGATTTTCCCTAAAATAGATTCAAAGTAGTGTTAAATTTGGAAAGAACTACAATAAATAAGAGCTAGTCTAGCTAAAACATTCCTAAACGAAGAAGATTCAATCAATCTAGGATTCGCTACATTCTCAGGAGTATCCAGAGAGGAAGAGAATAATAGCGGAAGCTTACTCTGAAAGCTATCACGAGGAAGATGGTGGTGGTGGAGAGCGAAAGGAGTGAGAAGAAGCCATGGAGATAGAAATGCGTTTCAGTTTTCCATTAGGTTTTCTAAGAAAATGATGGAAGAAAATCTCTCAGGTGGTAGTGGAGAGAGTTGATGTGTTTCACGGAGCCCAGAGTATATGACAGAGTGGGGGAGGAGAGTGAGGCGCGTGTGGTTCAGTTTTCATTGATCAGCGTATATTTAAATTTTAATTTAAGTTTTTGAATCTCGCGCTTGCTAGGTTTTTCGAATTTTGTCTTCTGGGATCCACTTGAATAAGAATTTAAATGTTTGAAACACGAAAAAGAGGAAAAAGATTGACCGTAGTAACTTTCGAACTGGGCCTTTTCGGGCCGGATATGTTCTGATTGGATAATGTTGCCAATTTGCTATCACCATCTCAGACCGTATTTATTTCCTTAATATAAAAACTTGAACATATTTTTCTTTTGTGACTGAACAGTGATGAATATTGTTCAAGGTCACTGTTAGTATCTCTTATATAAGATAGTCTTTAACTTTTTCAGTTGAACAGTTAAGAACCAAGAACCTCTGCTAAAGACCTTGCAATAATCTTGCTCTTAACTGAGACTTCCATATGCCGCAGTCTGCAGATATTCAAAGAATATTAATAACGAATAACATGAAGTGTCACTCTCAGTCTGTCACAGATACAACTGTAGATGAATTAGTAGTGTTAGGATTTTTTTTTTTTAAAATAGTGTAACCAGAGATTGAAATGCCACAAACATCTATCTATTTCATGTAAAAAACGTTGGTCATAACGTTTAATGTTGTAAGGAAATAGTGTTTAGCAAAATATGGGAGGGAAGATCAAAAACTATTGAATGCGTTGTTGACGAGTGTATTCCCAGAGAGCAATGGCGCCGCTGACATGGACGTTGAGGGACCTAACAACTCCTAGTTGTGGGATCTCCACACAAGCGTCCAGTACATGTATTATATCCACAGGTATGCCTTCCTTTTCCCGACCCAGCACCAACACCTTTTCCAAACAACAACAGAGACAACATTGATCATCAACAAGATCCATTTAGTTCCATAGAGAGAACAAAAGAACAACTTAAGAGCTTACAGTCTTCTTTGGGAACTGATATTTGTCCAGAGAAACACTGTTAGCTGTCTGCTCCAGTCCCAAGATTGAGAACCCTTCTCTTTTCTTTTTTTCCAAGAACAGTTTCAAACTGTTCACCGGGACTTCAACAATTGGAACCCATTTCTCAGCAGTCACGCTGCAAAAAAAAAAGAAGAAGAGAAGTATAAAAACTCTTGAAAATAGCCTGTCTAAGGTTTAACCATTCTGTTAATTCAGCAGGAATGTTATAGCTATTTGAGCTGCAAACTATGTGTAATAGGTCCACGCTTTCAGATTTATTGGGATTGTTCAAGGGCCAGATTTTCTTGGGCACTTCAAATGATTCATTACCATACTCTTGGATTCTAAGCAGATCCATCAAGAGCATGGAAATTTTCATTATACAGGAGGACTTCAATCAATATATAAAACCTTACCTGATTAGTTGGAACTGTTTGTCGTGTATTATGCTTGCATCTCCAACGACAAGACCTGAGGCTTTAAATATCTGGCAATTATGCAGAGAGGGACTTCGTCAACACAATAGATACAAAGAAGTACAAGACACCTAACTTTTGTTCTCCTCCTTTGATTGTTGAAATGGAAAGATAGAGGTCGTTATACCTCGCATGTCCGGGCTAATCCAGCAAGATTAGGAATACGATCAACCAATGAAGCCACAAGGATCAAACTCTGTCTGCCAGATTTCAACCTCTCCACCTCCATGCTTCTAGACCGTAAGAGCTGACTCACGAGCTCGTCTTCTTTCTCCATTTCTGAAAGGTTACCCGTGTTGGTATTGTGAAGAGAGGCTGTAAATAATCTTGAGAAATAAAACCAGCTACATAAAAAAGTTGTTGCATACCAAAGAGCCGCTTGTAAGTTTCCCCGTTTTGGAGCACAGAAGTTGAACTAGCATCTTGCTTCTCATGTTTAGTTAAAGTAATCTTCTTCTGGAAGTCCAACGAAGATGGTTCAGAAAGCCTTTCTTCATCTGATGTGGAAGTGATCAACCGACGGTTGGTCTCTTCTTCGATCTTGAAGCCTTCATTTTTAATGGTAACTATGTCCTTTGCCATGGAAGCACGAAGATCTTCCCTAACATCCTGCAAGCAGTACTTCAAGATAAGACAGAGACAAACACACAAACAAAAAGACAATATTCTAAATTGTGCTTATTTGCTTACATTCAGAAAAGAAATCACATTATCCATGAGGCATGTTGGAACACATTCGAACTCACTTTCCTGCAGCACAACCACAAAATATAATAATCTTAATAATGTGATAACTTGGCTGCATGATTACTTGGTGCGTGAAGAACCAATTGAAGATTTTATTGGTTACCTCAACACGATTGACAAACACACCAGCCGGAGTGGCAGATGTGGTGGGATCATAGGCATCAAGATATCCTTCCATTGACGATCGCAATCTAGACCAGGAAAAAATATTCACAGCTGAATTTGTGTAATAATAAACCAAAACCCTTCTAAATGGCTTTGTCCACAAAACTAGGTTCAATCAGACTGAGTAAACAACACACCTAGAACAATCAGGATTCTTGTCCAGGTAAGACTTCAAATTCTCAAAAGAGAGTTTCTGCAACGATATTGTCTGAGAGGATGTGGACTCCACGGGGGGAAACAGTCTGAAGAGTACCCGATGCACTAACAACTGCCCAACCCGAAATTAAAATAGAACAAGATTGATATACAACATTGAAGGCCAACATTTACAAAAAAGAAGACAGATATGACATTTATCTACATAAAGACCGACCTGAGTGAAACCACGTAAGCTGTGATGATGAGAAGTTAACAATGGAATTATTGGTGGAAGAAGTTCTCTCAAAAATTTCTGTTGAGCTATCTTTTCGGCATGAAGGATGACATTGGCTGCAATGAAGACATAGGACGAGAGAGCTTGCTGCATATTTACAAGACACCACTATCAAATATATATTAAACTGAGAAACTTCTACATAATATTTTCATTTTAGTAGTAAAACGTCTTATGTGCATCTTGCACATGATTTACCTGAGCTTTAGTGTCATAATTTTGCAGTATAGGAACTAACTGCTCTTTAACCTGTGATACAACAACAACAACGTAAGCAAAAATCCATAAATGATATCGCCCTTTAAGACAGGAAACCATTTAGAGTTTGATTACAAGCTTGTTTTTGAGAACCCATTATAAAGTAAATTACCAAAGGTGGAAATTTTAGGTAAATGTTTATGGCAAATGTTTCCAGGTATTGTCTAACAGCAGGCAGGTTATTTCTCTGCAAGCAAACCAAACACACACAATCAATCAGCTTCAATGTAAGTTGAAAAGGACAAAGTTTTATCCCTGGCTATTTTTTCCTAAACTTACATATAAGCAAATGTGCACACTGTCCATGACTTGGCCAACAATGTCATTGCTGACAAATCGCGACATAATGCATATCATCTGCCAAGCTCGTATTTTCCGTCTATGGATCTGTTATGGAGAAACCAGAAATTACAGTCAATAGTAGTTTGTCACTTGTACCAAGTGTCCGTCTAAGAATTCAATGAAGAAAAAAAAAAGGAAAAGAATGCAACTCTTACAGCACTGTACTTTTTGTAAAGCTCTTTTGCCAAGTCTTTATCATGCACCTGTCCCCAAAAATGGATTCATTCAGATAATATGATCACTACATATCATTTATTAATCAGATTATTAGTCAATAAGACATCGCAAGCAATAAGTACCGCCGCATCAAGAAGCTCCAATAGAAACAACTTTCCAGCCACAAGAGCATCCTGATAATCTTGATTTTGACATGCTGGTTCGGCCATATTGGCCAAATCAGCCAGCTTCTGAAACAGACCAGCGACTGACACACGTGCATACAACTCCGTGTTGATAAAAACCTGAGGAGAAATGAAGAACTTGTCACTTTGCTGAGTCAAATTAACTGAATCCATCATCTGCTTAAACTGACTCTTACTTCTGTCAGTTCAGGGTCTGGGTTTTTTGCCAGTAATGATACTTCAGTTCTTGCATCATTATTGTCAGATAACTCAGCTTCAAAATCCTCATCAAATGCAACTATCATAAAGTCAAAGTAAAAGCAATTCGATATCATAGAGCCATCGCAATGATGGCTTAACAGAAATAATAAGATCTTACAGAGTACAGACCAGAGCCATAGAGAGTCAGAAGCTTCAATTCTTTAATGTAGTACTTTATCGTCCTAGGGTACATGAGCCACAGTCCTGTTAGGTGCAAGGCCGCAAGACGAATTGTGCGTGGACTTTTTTGACCTTCCTCAAGTACTTTTTCAACAAACTGTGAAACAAGACATTGCCAATAAGAGATACATTTTTCGCTTTTGTTCTTTCAAAACATTTAATGAGGAAGATAGATGTATACCCACTTCAGCGGACCATCTCCATCTTCAGCTACGTGCATGTCTTTATTACTAAACAAAGAAGAATGCAACACAGAGGACAAAAGCGCAGCAATGGGTGCAACCCTTCTCTTCTTGCAGCTGATATGCAATATCCAACATGATTTAACCAGCTGCCACATCGTCTGCTTGCAATCACAGATATGAAATATAGATTAATTATTCGAAACGGATAAAGAAATCATATCTATCAAAAATCATTACAAAACCTGAGTATCTACACCAGAGAAACCATCCAAAGATGATTTCCCAGACGCAAGTATCCCTAAAGCAAGTCTGACAGATTTTAGCATAGGCAAAGCAGAACCCTCCCCAGCATTTTCAAGGCTGCCAAATCGTAAAGGGAATGTTAGAGGCCACCAATGAGAATCATGATAAAGTTCGAATCGACTGGAGTCACTAGATAAATAAAAGTTTATATGGTACTCATGTGCCTATGATATTTGTATCTGCTAGCAACTGTTAAGAGAATAAATTTGAATTTATCACATCTCACCTCTCTACAATATCATAAAATATGCTTTTGACTGTATCATCTGAGAAGAAAGACGTTCTATCTCCTGGAATACGTCTGACATCAAGAACATTCATGACTGATAATAGAGACTCCACACAAAGCCACTGAATCAAAAACATTAGGGTCAGAATATTAATATTTATCCCGCCAAAAGCAAAAGGCCACTGATAAGAAGATTTTGCACATGTAAAATTCCACTGGTAAACAGCTATATCAATAGAATAAAAATATGCTTTACCTTCCAGCTAAGCAGAACTGCCCTTCTACTTCTTACCAGAAGTCCTGCTGTCAGAAGATGGTTAATGTTGTGGAGGAAAGCCGGAACTGAAGCTTGTAACCAATATTCACCATCTACCATGGCTAATAATGTATTGTCGTTTTCTAAAAGGTTGAAAGCTCTAGCTGAGCTCAAAGACGCAAATGCATTCAATACAGCAGCCAGCGCTTCAAATGCTCCAAGATAGACCTCAGCTTCGGCCTGGTCAGAAAATGCATCGTGAATTAGTACAGTGTGATCCCATAGTACACAGTTCATGCATCACATCAAACTTGAAAACGCAGAAGAGAGGTATTACCTCAGAGTTACAATTTTGAGGTGATAGTGTATGCTGGACGAACTTCCAAAAGAAGACCAATGCTAGTTTGAGTTCATTAGCACGACTAGTGACTTGACCACAGTATGACGAGATCAACCCAATAATTTTCACCGACGTTACCTGCGCATCATAAAGCATTGACATGGATCTTTTTTCAATATTGTTAGGTTTATGGAAACTTGTACGTAATTGTTGGAAGATAACAAGAAAATAAATCATACAGCTTCTAGTACAGCAGTTGTAGTAGGAACAGATAGCCGGCGTTGACTTGGACCCCCTAGTTTTCCCGTGATAGAACCAGACAGAACACCATTCTCCACAGTAGTGTTAGACCAGAATATTGAGCAAGATGAATTAGCAAATGAAACCAGCTGCTTCTGAATTGTCAAGCCAGGAAAAAAGTAAGCCAAGTTAATGAGAAGATAATTATATCATTATCTGTCAAGAAAATGTTTACCACTATCGATGAGAGAACAGCAGCAAACTTTTCATTAATAACTGAAGCACCGCCAACAGTCTGCTGGCCAGTTTGCTCAATAGAGCTACTGTATGACTTGCTTTTCACCGAAGAGCTAAGCTCAGAACTTCCATCTTGCATGTTCTGGACCTCTAAGAGCATACTCAGGATAAAGATTAAGAACTTTGCAGGTGCTCGTGCTAAATGGTTCTTCTCTTGGAAAAGATTAACGCCGCTATTTTGCACAAACTGCAGAGTTACATGGGATTGTCAAATTAACAACGCACCTAAAAGTATTTAATGTGAAAAATAAATTTTAGCTGATAAGTCAAAATGAAAGCCAAGGAACACCGACCATTATGATATCGTCGACATGTTCTTCATCATTAACCGTGAGGAAAAATACTCTTGCCCATCGTTTTGTTTGGGATTCCCATGCTTCCAAGTCTTCATCATCATAACCCTCAACATGATCACTGACAAATTCTTTCGGATACTCATAAAGGCTCGCTAGAAGACGAGTCTCATCAGTACATAAACTGTTGGAAGTGTTTCTGTTGCACCCCTGGAGCCATTCTAGCATCGTTTTCCGTAATGAACCTGACATGGAAGAAAGAAGAGGATGTTAGACGATGAAATCTCATTTAATCTCCGTTTAAAGGAAGTCTCACGCTCACCATTATGGTCAGTAAACTCCCGAGGAATTGCTGAAACAAACTGCAATAGTGTTCCAAGAGGAACTTCACAAGGATTCACCACTGAAGCAGCAGTTTCCAACAATTTTTGACAAACTAGAAAATGAGAAAAAAAAAACACAATTCAAAGAATGAGTTATGTGGTTAAATATGATGAGGGAACCCCACAATGATAATTACAAATACATTATACATATGATTAAATCTGACAAGTTAACTGAATAGCAACCTCGAGTACGGTATTTGTGATTAAAATGTTGTCTGCTGCTCTCGGCAACAAACTTCAAGACATCTAGTATATGTGACATATCATCTTGACTCAAATGTTCACTAGAAGGTTCTAGGGGGGTTCCAGAGAATCTATTTTCGAGATGCTCCATTTCCCTGTTCACATATCCTCCAACCACATATGCTGTAGAAACAATGCATTGTGCGAGAGCCATAAATCCAGCCCTACCAAAAGACTGTTTCTTTGCTAGAGATGCCAAGTTGATCAAAAATCTAATCCGATTCCTAAAAAATGAAAAAAAAGCAGTTCATAAAAACTTATGGTTTAATAATTTGCAGACCCTCGAGAACATATCTAGTTAGTACTTCACTAAAATAAGACGATATAACAAACTGTGCCACCTTACCTTGGGTTGAGGCAACTTGTGTAGGCGCACACATATTGAGCTGCACCTTCAATTGTTCTTGAGCTATAAATTCCTTTCAGCCCTGGGATAGTAGAATGAGCAAGAACTGACTCTTGTTAGTACTTAACCAAAATGATCGCAAAACATTGCACGAGAAGAGTTCCAGTCCACTTTATGAAAGACATTGGAATACATTTCTCCAAGAAGCACCTACCGAAGTCTTTGTGGTGTACAGAATCATTCAAAGCCTCTATGAAAGGCCCAAGAACGAAAGTTTGGGACATCGATTGTGTACATGTTTTGTATCTTCTCCACTCAATCCCCATAAAAGACTCCATGACCGTGCCCCTGACTACAATATCAGAATAGATGAATTAGCCAAAAGAATTGAAATGAAATGTAAATCTGGATCAGTCAAAATGTGTTGCCAACAAGTATACTGTAATTTAAATACACAACAGTACCTAGAGGATTATCATGACGAAAGCCTCGATTCCAAAGAACCTCTAACCAATTAAATATTTCAGTTTCCATGTGACCTTGATGAGAGTTATTGCAGTCGGCTTTCAAGGATCCATCATATCTGGAAGATGATTTGATTAACAAATCTATCTGCGAGGTAAATTAAAAGAAAAATCAATGAGCAGAGGAGACAAAGCATCAAGCGCAGAAAATTTACAATTACCAAAGGAAAAAAACTGACCTGGTTACTCCACACTGCTTCTACGAGATGAGTGCCGTACTCGTCAAGCATCTCATACAGGAGCACAAAAGCTTGCCACTGCTGCTGCTGACTAGTCAAAGCAGATTCAACAGAGCCATACAATTCTCCCACACCAAGTGACTTGGCTTCCTTTTCTGCCCACATCTCCTTTTTCGTCAAAGCACGATGAACTGAGTTTCCTTCTGGCTTCTTCTCAGAACTCGTCTTAGTCACTTCGCTTATGGATAAAACTGATTTTAGTATATGCAATGACTGCTTCCTTACTAAGCTCTCATCAAAAACCTAAAAGGAAATGCTTTTGTTACACTAATGGATGATCATATTGTAGAAACTGAGAGAATCTGTAAGGATAGCGGGTACTTTTTCCATACCAAGCCTTTCTTAATTTCTTCCCAAAACTCTTGTTCGGACCTAAAGTCAAACTCTACAGCGTCTTTTTCTGAGACATAACTTTCGGCTCCGTCCGTCCAAGAGCAAGAAGAAAGACACAAAGAGAGAACACTGTAAGCATCCCTTCTCTCTATTGATCCAACCGAGAACAGCTTCTTGCAGCATTCCCAGATCCTTTTCTTGAAGCCATTCCTGGAGTTTACAGTCTTTAACAAAAATGAAAGAAAAAGTAAAACCAACCTAAAAGCACATAACTTTTTAGTTCATTGACCTTACCTTGAAAGTATGTACACATTTCCTTGAAGTGAGATCTTCAAAGAAGACTGAGAAGAGAATGCTTTGAAAATAGCAGGGAGGAGGAAACTAACAGCACATGAACGATGCTCTACACTTTGTGACAAAAGCCTCTCAGTAGTATTACACAGATCCCAAAGCAAACCAGCTGCAAAATTCTCCACCTTTGGAGCTGCTTGCTGACTTTGCAAAGCAGCGTTCAGTAACAGATTCAAAAGATGGCACGACAGTGGAATAGGAAATGACTCAGACAAAGATGCAATGTAGTTTTCATCCATATTACTTGTACTCAAAGAGTCACCAAGTAACAGCTCTCCCCATTTAACGAAATCTGATTCTTCGTGTCGAAGCATTCCCATCGAAACACCAACTGATCTCAGTAAAAAAGGCACCAAGCTCACTCCCAATATAACCAATGCACTAGTCTCGGTCACAACATCAAAGAACGATTGTACAATCTGACACAACCAAACAAAGAAACAAAAAACTGACAAGATGATCAATAAGCTCAGGGCCGGATCTGCGATTTTGGGGCTTAAGCATTCCTTAAGAACTTTAGTTAAAAAAAATTCATAATTTTGGGATCCAAGACCAATGAATGAGCTCAAGGAGATGTGACTATGGGCTTCATCAATAGACAGAAGAGAAAGATTCACCTTATTAAGCATATCTAAGTCATAAGCACGAACCATCTTCATCAACGGAATAAACACTCTCCACACAAATAACTGCAATGCATTATGATTATCCTCAGTTCCAAAGCCTGACTCAACCACACAAAAAAAAGACTCAATTAGTTAATTCTTGAAATCTATAACAAAGATTCAATTTTCGAACTCACCAAAACTCTTTAGAAGATGACAAAGACCAGCCACCAATGAACCAATGTGGTTGCAATCATCAGAATCAAACTTCTTGTCGCCACTAATCGTGTCCTATTACAAAACATTGAAGCCTTTTCAATAAACTCAATCATGGACACGAACTAAACTGCATGGAAGAAAGAATCAGCATTACCTCCATACGAAAAGGAAACTCTTTGATGAGTGAATCGAAAAGGGTGGAGGGAGATACTCCTGTGGAGCTTAGAACACAGTCGAGAAAAGCAGGAACAGCTGTTGGAGGAACTTGTTTGAAGCTCAGTGACAGTGAAGTAATCACAGAGGAGGAACCCATTGCTATTTTGAAGCTTGAGCTTCCGAAAACAATGGCCGCTGGCCCGCTGGCAGCCGGAGATAGGTATCAGAAAAACGTAAACGAATTTGAAAATTGATTTTTCCGACAAATCCTACTCTTAAACCCTAGTAGGTATGAGAGGGGAAAAGAAATTTCAAAAAGATCCCTATACTTCTTTTTTCTAACATATATTGCCTAAGTTCACAGTAAGTTTGGATGTTTCATGAGTTAGTTTAGCTCTATGAACTTCGATATATAAACTCGAACTCTTATCATCAAGATCATGTTTTAAACAAGCTAACTCACAATCTAATATAAAAAATAATTAAAATATTACAATAATTTTTATAATATTATTCAAAATTTTAATATTAAAAAATCTAAAACATAATATTAAATATTAAATAAAGCCAACACTTAAAAGAATAAACTAAGCTAAACCAGTGATCTAAAATTCTTATTTCTCGTGAGAGTTTTGAGATAATTTATTTTTAAAGTCTTCGATTGGTACAGCTGATGATAAACCAGTAGTATATTATAGAACATGTATGCTGCACAAAGATGTATGTTCTTATTAAAATTTTAAATAAATTGATTAGTAGAGCAATAACAATATATAATTTCAAAAATATTATAAAAATTAGTATATAATATATAATCTATTTATTTTAAAATAATATATATATGTATATATATATAATATTTTTATTGAAAATATTAAATTTGATTAATTATATAAATTAAATTATATATAAAATGTTTATTATAATATTGTTTTTTAAAAAAATCTTTTTAAAATATAGAATTTATTTTTGGATTTAAATATAACTTTAGATATTATTAAGTAAAACAAATTAATTATATATAATTTATATAAAATTATCATAAATTTTTTATTGGTAGAGCAGTAAAATGATTCATATATAAAATTACCATTAAAGTAATATATATATAATTTATTTATTAATCTAGATATGTTTATATTTATAATATATAGATAGGTTTATATTTATATAAATATATATTATTTTCTTTTGTTATTAAAATAATGAATGATATATGTAATTATATAAATTATATTATATTCTAAACGTGAAATATTATTCATTTTAAAATTATTTAATTTTAAGTTTTATTTTTAAAAATGTAAATTTTTTTTGGATTGAAATATAATTTGTATTATTAAATAAAATAAATTATAGAACTATTTTTATTTTTATATATTTTAACTTCAAATGCTTTCCCAAAAATTTCATATGAAAACATTGATCAAAAAGCATTTGGAGAGCATTAGCATTTTATAAATGCTAATTTAAATGCTTATGTTATAAATGTTGATTGATGATATAGATCATTTTTATGCTAATACTCTACCAATCAAAGGCAAGTTTTCATCTGTCCAAATCATAAAAATAAAATAAAACATTTATAAAAATTCAGTAATAACAAAATAACCAAAATAACTAAATGAATTAACCAAATTAACTGAAAATAATCAAAATGAACCGAAATAACCAAATTTACCCCAAAATATCTGATTTTTAAGAAAACTATATTGAATTCTAACCGAAAACCAAAAGAGTCAGTTATTTTCAAAATTAGTGAAACCGAAATTAACCGATAACTGAACAGAGATATAAATTGGTTAATTTCGTAATTATTTGTCAAAAGTTAGGTTAACCAAAAACCAAAAATTTGGTTCGGTTCAAGTTCAAAAAACCGAAATCGTAGGACTAGTGAAAAGCATGAGATGGCATGGAATCGTTTAATCGTACTGAAGCGGCACAATCTTTTATCTGCTCACGGCTTTAGAGCATTCCATGTTCTACTAGAATCAATCACCCACCAGTATAAGTATCTTCCAGAGTTCGTCAAGTAAACATAAGGATGAGGAGGAGAGTTAGATCACAGTAAATAGATTTTCCAGCCCTGGAGACCAAAGGATCATTGATTTTAGTATTAAGCGGAAGGCATGGACTTATAAGAGCATTCATGTTGGATGGGTTTCTTAATAAATTTGTTGAATGCTGAGACATGAAAATAAGTTTTTTTCTTTGAGATACTTCATTTGAGAAATTCTACATCCACATCATTCTTTTCTTTTCTATTTATAAGGATTAAAATTGAATGTTAAGAAACTATTGTAAGTTTGTCACCAATGCTAATTCTCTAAGGATTTTCATGATGTTTGTTTAAGGATCGAAAGTAGTCCACAGATCATATTAGAAGCTTGCCGTTTGACCCTTTCTAGTTGAACACTTCATGAATTTCAACCTGCCCAATTTTTAATTACGAAAAGGTTTTGAACCAAAGTTGATGTGTGATATCAGTTTTGTTTCAAACGTCATTGGGACACTAAGCTTTTTTGTATATGGTGTTTTAGTTGAGTTATTTGATACTTGGTCCATTGCGTATGAACTTGAAAAGGTCTAGCTTTTCATTAGCTTGAATTCAAAGATGCTGATACATAGACAACATAAATAAGATTTAAAAATTGTGATCGATGATTTGCCAACTTTGATACACGATCGGCAACTTGGTTTGTTTCCCATAGAGAATAATGAAACTCCATGTAACATCTTCACTGTCCAAGTCAGTGGATCCCCATGTCCATTCATTTGGCATGTGCATCTAGTTGTCTTCCACCTATGTGACGGTCTCGAAAGACTTATTCATATGATCTTTTCATGTTCTTTGATTTTACTTACATAGTATGACAAATTATTTTCGATAGGACACACATATTTCTATTATTCAAGTTCAATCATACTAACTCTAAAGTTCTTTCTAGACAACTGACCAAAAAATGACCAAAAAATAAATGTATTTTGATGATATATGTAAACAAATCAATGATTTCAATCCTTTCAAAATACATTCATATGTTATAAACCAGGATGTCACAATCACCTCCATTCACATAGTGCAACGTCTTTGTTGTGTTCTAAGATCGTCGTCTATGTTAGTGTGAGACTATTTGGACTTTACATTCATCTGAATTTGGCTTTAATACCACTTATAATTTATAATGCTCTATCCGTCCACGTCAGTAGACTCCCACGTAAGCTCGCATGTGGGATCCATCTTTTGTATGATGCTCAGATACATTAAATTTTTGTAGGTTTGAAAAGCTAGTTTACTGACCATTTAATTACCACATAATCATTTTGTGGGCTTTGGTCTCATTTCATTTATAGGTTATACATCCTTATACTACTCAGAATGAAACTCAATCGCATTTAATTTTGAAGTTGTTAAAGGTAGTAGAAAATAAATACTCCGTCCATTTCAATTTAGATGTCATTGTAGAGTCATTTTTTGTTTCAAAATAAATGTCCTTTTTATGATTTCAGTGTAAAATTTATTAATTTTATATGCTAATCATTTTTTTATTGGTTGAAATGTGATTAGGTTTATAAGTAATGAAAATTTTTTTTATTTAATAAAATGTTTTCTTAATATATGTGCATAAAACTAAAAATAAAATATACGAAGATCGTACATTTTAATAACATAAAAAAATCAAATCATTACTTTAAAAGTTTTCCACATACTTTAATATATAACACAAACTGAGATGTTAGGCTCTACTAATGTGAAGACTGCAGAGTGTTTTCCATGTCTGAACTATACTCCACCCCAGCTATATGTCCTCCGTAAGCATGTTTTGTCCTTTACCTTTGACGACATAGGTAAGATCGTAATAGCCTTACCATTTTCTCTCATGACAATCGATTATGCCGGCAAAAGACTATATACCTATTAAACATGGGCATTTTAGATATCATTTTGGTTTGGTTTGGATATTTTTAATATCGGGTAGAGGCTAAATGATCTATTTACTATTTGGCTTATTTTCTGTTTGGGTAGTTTTAGGTTCGATTCAGATTATACCAGAAAATATCCAGAAAATTTGGTTCTTATACGGTTCCTGGTTTGATTATTTGGATTCAGGTAATTCGGGTAAAATATCCAGTATTTTGGGTAAATAGAATAATTAAGATATTTCGGATAAAAGTCTCGAACCTTTCTAATTATTTTGGATATTTCGGATAAAAACGTATTTTCAAATATTTTCGGGTAGTTTGGATATCTTATAATAATTTAGTTTTGTCAACTGCTTTCAATTTTTTTAATAGAATTTTAAATTATAAATATATATTTAGCTATATTATATGTATGTAAGTAATATTTTTATATATTCGGGTATCTGTTATGAATTTTGCTCCAGTTCGGTTTGATTATATGGATATAGAAATATAGAAACTATTCAGGTATTTGAGGGTTTGAGTCCAGATCCGGTTTCATGTATTTTGCTTTCGTATTTTTACCTAGGTTTGTATTTTAAAAATTAATTCAGATATAAATGAGAAAGATAAAGATTTACTGAATTTTTTTTTATTTTCACTTTATGAATATTACATGAATACATATGCTCTTTATATAGTAGTCTTATGAACAATCTAGACTTATGGATTTGATCTTATCTTGATGTCACAGCTGTAAAGTGTCTTCGTCATTACTTGAAGATTGGAGGATGGAGAATCTATTCTCTAACGGTAATGCACCAGCTTGGACAGCTCTGCAATTTGATACGGTTTTGCCTTTGATTGTCTTCTTGTGAGAATCTTGTTTGGGCTTGATAAATGGGCTTTCTCCTTTCTCCATATTGGGTTGGGTTGTGTTATTATCATCCCCCCCCCCTCAAACTTGGTGTGGGTGGAACAACGACACCGAGTTTGGTCCTCAGCTCGGTGAAGAGTCTCCGACCCAGTGGTTTCGTGAAGATGTCCGACAATTGTTGAGTGGCTGGTATATGTTTGGTTTCAATCAGTCCCAAGGCCAGTTGTTCACGGATATAGTGAAAGTCAGTGTCAAAGTGTTTAGACCATTTGTGCAGAGCTGGATTTGTAGTAAGGTAGACAGAGGAGAGGTTATCACAGCACAGTATTGTCGAGGTTATTTGCTGAATCTGAAGGTCTAGGAGGATGAAAGAAATCCAAGTGATTTCTTGATCAGCTGCAGTTAACGCTCTATATTCGGCTTTAGTTGAAGACTTTGCCACTGTCTCTTGTCTCTTTGCTGACCAGGAGATCAGATTGGAGCCTAGAAGAGTACAGAAACCAGTAGTGGATTTGCGAGTCTCCTTACAACCCGTCCAATCATTGTCACTGAATGCATGCAAGATCTGATCCGAGTTTCATTGAATGTGAAGCCCGAGTTTGATGGTGCCTTTGAGATATCGCAAAATTCTTTTGAGGAGGGTGAAGTCATACTGTGTTGGAGAGTGCATACGTTGGCAGACAAAGTTGACGGCGTACTGAATGTCAGGCCGAGTGATGGTGAGGTATTGTAGCTTCCCTGCGAGGCTTCTGTAGTATGTGGGTTCAGGGAATACTTCCTGATTGAGATCTTCTAGGTTCGTTGGGAGTGGTGTGGGCATAGGGTTGCAATGCTAGAGACGAAATTTCTTGAGCATATCCTGCCTGATGAAGGAACAAGCAACCCGAGTGTGTGATTATCTCTATACCCAGAAAGTAGGTTGGATGACCAAGGTCTTTCATGGAGAATCTGATGTTGAGAGCTGTCAGGAGATCATTCATGAGGGTTTCATCAGAACCAGTAAGTAGAATGTCATCTAAGTAGAGCAGCAGGACCAAGGATTTGCCTTTGCAGTTGTAAGTGAAGAGAGATGGATCAGCCTTATTGCAGTGAAATCCATAGCCGATTAAGTAGTTGTTGAAGGTGTCAAACCAGGCTCTAGGAGCCTGTTTTAAGCCATATAGGGCTTTTGTTAGTTTGCACACATGGTCTGGACGAGACTGATCTACAAAGCCTGGTGGTTGCTCCATAAAGACATGTTCTTTTAGTTCTCCGTGAAGGAAGGCGTTTGTCATGTTCAACTGTTTAATTGACCATTTTTTGCTGACTGCAACATCAAGGACCAGGCGTATTGTTGTTGTTCTGACAATTGGGCTGAAGGTTTCAAGGTTATCAAGTCCCTCTTCTTGATGTTCTTTGTCAACTAGTCTTGACTTCAATTTCTTTTATGTTCCATCAGGGTTGAGCTTAGTTTTGAACAGCCATCGACATCCAATTACATTCATGTCTTCTGTTCTTGGAACCAGTGTCAATGTGTGAAGCATGTGTATTTTAGTAATCTCCTCGCCGACAGATTTGTTCCATCCGGGGTGTTTCAATGCCTCCGTGATATTTTTTTGCTCCTTCGTGACAAACTTTAAGGTAAAAAGAGCACACCTCGTGTTCCGTTTACGTATTCTCCTGCTTTAGCTCTTGTTAGCATAGGATGAGCATTCTCTTGTTGTGCTTCTTCATCTTGTGATTCATTATTTGATGGAATATCATTGTTAGCATGTTGATTCTCATATGCTTGTCCTGGAGCATGTACTTCATTTGTGGGTGGTGTTGGGGGAGGAAGGATTCGGGTGACTTGCTCGTCCTTTTATTGTTGTTTAGGGGTCTCGGTTGATGTGGATGTTTGACAGGCCTTCAATAGAGGGGTTTTGTAGCTTAGGACCAAGGATTTGTATTGCTGGTTGAAGAGAAAAGCTTCTTCATCAAACACCACATGACGAGATATGTATACCTTCCCGATTGGTGGGAAGAGACAGTGGTATCCTTTGTGATCAGTATTGTATCCAAGGAAGACACAAGTTAGTGACCTTGGATCCGTTTTGTTTGAGGAGACTGGTCTGAGACATGGATAACATGTTGCTCCAAAGGTTCTCAAGCAAGATTAATCAGGCTTGATATGGAACAAGACCTCGTATGGGTTTTTGTTTCTCAGAGCTGATGAAGGAGTATGTTAGCAACGTAATTTGCAGTGTATAAGGCCTCGACCCAGTAGTGGAGTGGAGTATGGCTGTTGAAAAGCATAGTAAGGCCAAGTTCACGCCATTTTGCTCGGGGGTGAAGGGACATGAGAGTTGATGTTTGATGCCACATGCAGTCAGATGTTGTTTGAAGTTGTGACTGGTAAACTCTCAACCTCCATCGCTTTGAAACGTTTTTATTTTGCAGTTAAGCTGATTCTCGATCATTTTTTGGAAGCTTATACTGCATAAAACTCAGACTTGTTGCGCATGGGATTTATCCAAGTATATTGGGAGTAGTCATCAACAAACACTGCATAGTATTTAAAGCTTTGGTTTGATACAAGTGGTGATGGCCCTCAAAGATCAAAATGTAATCGATCTAAGGGATGCAGAGTACGAGAATCAGAAGCAAAAAGGTAACTTGGAGCTTTTCCCCATCTGGCAAGGCTCACAAAGGAGGAAGGATTTGCTCTTATTGACTTGTATTTCCTTGCTGTTTTTCAGTTGTTGAAGAATCTTCAGGTTTAAGTGAGCTAGTCTGTGATGCCAAGTTGTTTCTGAGGCCTCTCGTTGTCTATTTGAGTATAAAGCCACAAACTCTGGATTCTCCAACATATAAAGACCTTTATTCCGACTTCCCTTTAACACCACCTTATGAGTTTGAAGGTCAATCACACATACTTTATTAGAGTCAAAGAACACACCGCAGGGATAGTTATCGCATAGCTTTGAAACTGATAATAGAGATTTTTGTATAGTAGGGCAGACAAGCACATCTTTTAGTGGGATGGTGATGTAAGGGTAGTGGAGCCAACGTGGGTGATGGGAAGGCATGTACCATCTGCACCCATTACCGTGTCATTGCCATCATACGTTGTGGCTGTATGGAGGGTGTTGGTGGAGGCTGTGATATGTGTCGATGCTCCAGAATCAGGGTACCATTCCTTCCATGTTTCGTCTGCCACTTTCAATGAACTGAAGGCCTGAACATTGTATTCACTCTGATAGTTGTAATCGAACCTCTTGTAGCATTTCAGGGTAACATGACCAACCCGAGCACATATCTGACAGGTGGGACCGTTGCCAGAGGGGTGGTGGTTGGTTTGGTGTTGGGGGAATCCCCTTCCTCGTGAAGTGTAGTTACCTCGTCCTCTATTTGGGATGAAACGTCCTCTGCCACGGTTAACAAAGGAGTGAGAAACATGGTTTGTCTAAAAAGCAGCATGAGAGGTGACAATAAGAGCTTCTTCATAGGACTGAAGCTTTGAGTCGAATCCTTGAATTTTTGAGACCACATCGTTAAACGTTGGTGGAGGGTATTTGGAGAGGGAGCTCAAGATGACAGTAGTAATAGGATCATATTCGTGGCTGAGACCATTGAGGTAGCCAAAGATCTTCATTGACTGTTCCACTGGTTTGCCTATAGCACTTAAAGCATCACATATGGCTTTGAAATCACGACAATAGACTGACAGAGACTTGTCTTTTTTGTCAAGAGTTGAAGATTTCTTCGCAGGGAAAACTCACGTGCAAGGGAGCTTTTGTTGAAGTTTTCTGCCAACGATAGCCAAACTTCTCTGAACGTCTGAAGAGTATGGACAGAACCGAGTACTTCTTCAGAGAGGGTGCCAAATAGCCAGGATCTCACTAGTTGATCTGAATAGAATCATGCTTCGTACTGAGGGTTTGCTTCTTTTGTTTCAACATTTCCATGAATCACTGGTCTTGTCACAGCCGGAGGTGGTGTGCCTCCATTAATGAACCCGAGGAGCTTCTGACTGGATAGTAGTGATTCAAACTGGGTCTTCCACAACAGGTAATTAGTGTCGTTTAACTTCAGGGTGACAGAACTTAAGACATGGACATTGCTGATAAAAGAATATGTTACTTGTGGCTATGCCATTGTTGAACCTGTTAAGGTTTCACAATGGCTCTGATACCTTGAAAAAGATAAAAATTTACTGATTTTTTATTATTTTCACTTGATGAATATTACATGAATACATATGCTCTTTATATAGTATTCTTAGGAACAATCTAGACTTGTGGATTTGATCTTATCTTGATGTCACAACTATAAAGTGTCTTTGTTATTACTTGAAGATTGGAGGATGGAGAATCTGTTCTCTAACGATAATGCACCAGCTTGGACAGCTCTGCAATTTGGTACGGTTTTGTCTTTGACTATCTTCTTGTGAAAATCTTGTTTGGGCTTGATAGATGAGCTTTCTTCTTTTTCCATATTGGGTTGGGCTGTGTTATTATCAATAAACAGTGTTAACTTTTTACCGACGCGTCACGCGTGCCCGACTCGGCCAGTGACCATGTCAAGAAGTCAATTCTTTTTTTTTTTTTTGGTCAAACCAAGAAGTCAATTCAAGCCAACCACTAAAGTAGCTTAATGGATTTCTTTTCAGCAATTGAAAACTAATTTCTTAAGTAAACCGTCTTTACATTTAAAGATTAAAAAAATTTACTTATCGATTTCAGTCTTGTGTAGTGTAGTTTTGTTTTTGGCCGGCTATGGTCTATTTCTTGTTATTCATTTATTCATTTTTGTAAATTCATTTGGATATAATCCATTGACAAATTTTGTTTATGATTGAAAACATCAATATTCCATGTAAACTCAGCACAGGGAAATACTATTAATAATACTTTCTAAAACAATTCCAACAAATACAAAAAGAAACCGGGCATATGACGTAAATATGTTCGAATTAAAAAATTTAAGTTGCTTTAACATACAGAACAGAATAATAAAATTGTTAATTATTCACAGGATAGCCAATTTTATAGACCTTTGAAAAGTGTGTCCAGTTCGAGCAACGGCGGGAGATCAAAGTTATTAATCATAATCAATCAAATTAGTATATACAATTGTCTTGTTGTTTTGAACGATAATCATGGTCAGGTCGTGACTAAGGTCCTAAATATGTCAAACTATGCCTGCCATTTTGCCGACCGGCGAATGAACTCACCGACCGGTCTGCTAGATTATTTAAATCATAATAAATATTTTTTTTATAAATTAATGATTCAAAATATTCTAATCATTTGGTTTCAGTATTTAATTGGTTGACAAACATATGCTAAAAACATCCGACTGTCTAAACAAATAATTACAACTATATTATGACCCATCCTTTCAAAGGACAGATTTATTTTTTATTTATTTTTTAAAAAAATTATTTTTATATATATTTTTGACATCTTATTTATGTTTAATATTAATTTTATTTAATTAATTTTTGATAACTATATTAAATATGTCATAATTAGTAAATTCTACTAAACCATGTGAAAGTTACAAATTTAGTAGTTATAGATTTTTACAATTTCATGTTAATTATGTTAAATATATTTATATGATTTAGTTTTATTATATAAACTTTTTCAGAATTTCAGATAATTTTGATCTGATTATGATTTTATATATTTTATATTTTTAATTTTTTGTTTTAACAAAGTTTACTATTAAATTTGTGTACATGACTGTAAATAAGATAAATTTTTAGTTTTACAAAGAAAATTCTAACCCATACTATATAATATATTTTAGTTTATGCTAGGTGTTCACCTGTATTAAAACACAAAATTATAAATTAAATAGAAATTTTGATATTTTAATTTTTATAACAATATTATAATATTTTTGTTGTAAACAGATAGAGTGGACCTTTGTCAAATATTATATGTTATATGGAAATACTTATAAAAAATTTAAATAGTATAATGAGTTCAGTTTTATTTTTAAATATTAAAATTTATATGAAAATAATTTATCGTATAATAAAATAATTAAATATATTTTTCAGTTGTCTTGTATTTGATAATTATTTTGTTTCTCTCATATAACAACCCGTAAAATATTTTAATCATAAAACATTAAGCGTAGATCAATAATGTAATCAAATATTATAATATTAGCTAATTTTAGTCTTTTATTTTTGTCAAGTAGATCTTTTGTATCTAAATTAATATATATTTACTTTTATTTATAAAAAATTAAAGTAAAAATAAACATTGTTTAATGATTAAGTATATATATTTAATAGAAGTGGATTTCTAACAATTAAGAACGAAAATAGAAGAATTAATTTATTAGTAATTGGTAAAAGCTAGTTATGACAAAATAATATGTGGATAATAAATAATTGAACCAAACATTTATGAATTGGTCATGATCTTGTTTTAATATAATAGATTAAATCTGTTATAGTATTATTATTGTTAAAAGACTCAAATAACTTTATAAATTTAATATTTTTAAGTGTTATCATTTTATAGTGATATGTGTATTAAATTCTCATGAATTTAATATTAATTTACAAGTGTCTTGGTGTTTTTGTGAATATTTTGAGCTTTTCTCAATATTTGATATTATTTATATATTTTCATTTGAAAATCTACAAAAACTATGAATTTGATAGCTTTAAACTAGTTCTAATAGTTGACAAAAAAAACTAGTTATAATAAAAAGAGTTAAGTAAAAATTCAATCATCAAATTATGATAATGAATGTGTTAAAAAAATAACATATTGATATGTACTGAAGCGATGCGTTTCTTTTGAGCAAAGAAGTGATGTTGAAGTGTGAATTCCATATAAATGAAAAAGGTTTGGAGTTGCAGGACGATCTCATGAGAGGTTAAGAACTCAAATATACAATTCTTTTGATATCTTCAATATATATTTTGTTTAATTTATGAGATTATGTTATATGTTTGTTATAGAATAACCTGATTTTAATATCAGGAATAAAGGTTTGAAGTGCTTGTGTCATCAATCTCAGTTACTTAAGCAAATTGTCACAGTTCAAATTTTGTTGTCACAGTACCATTGGAGCAACAATTCTTATTAGGCTAGTTAACTATTCAAAAAAAAATTATTAATATACTCCTAAGGACCTCAGTGGTGAGTAACACTATTGGAGGTGCTCTAACTAAAATACACAGGAGGATCTTACTATAAACTTCCAAAACTGACTCGTTTTACACGCGCTTACGACCCTTCCCCACGTGCGGCATCCCGTTTTATAAGCCACCCGCTACTTCTTTCTCAATTCTTCCCAAAACAAAAAACATAAACAAAATAAAACGTAAATTGATTATCAACCCTCAGATCATTCATATTGCCATCAACGTAAAACCAATCGCTACACAGATCATCTGCCTCCTCTCTCTCTCTCTCTCTCTCTCTCTGTATCTCTCTGGCTAGCCGTTATCTAAGGTGGTGGTGAGTGTTTTTTTGCTTTTGATCGTTTAATATTTTTTTTTACCGTTGAATTTTTTGATTTTGATTTCTTCATGTGTCTTACATTTACCTTCTTTGATTCTACTACGTTCTGGTTTGGAATCGTGTTTTCTGGTAAAACTTTTTGAATTTTATTTATGTATTTTCTATGTTATGGATTCGAACAACTTTGTGTTCTTTTTTTACCATATTGACTTGAAGAAGATGCTAGAGATTCTAGACCTGCTCTCTTTCGTTGTTGTTGTTGTTGTTGTGTATCTAAAACGGTTTATCTGTTGGTCTGCTCCTATATGTTTGTTGTTTGTGCTTAATTCAAAGTCTCGTGTTCTGTTTCCATGTAATAATATGTAAATTTTTTTTTTTTTAAAAAGAGGATGTTTGTGATTATGAGCAGTAACAGTAGCAATCAAGCTTTAGCAGCCGCGGTTTTCATCTGTAAATGGGCTGCTTCCAGTCAAAGGTAGCTAGAGAATTCCGAGGACACGAAGACCCTGTTGAGCTTGCCTCCGACACTGCCTGTAAGTTACTACTTGCCCCCCTCTACATTCATTTCCATGCGCAAAGATCTCAGAGATTATTATATCTCGTCCTTCTTCTCTGCTCATTGATCTTAGTTATAAAGTTCCACAGTTTCAACATGTTTCTTGTTCCCAATACCACCTAATCTTTACTCCTGTAAACAGCCGGCTTCAGTTTTACTGCCTTAGAATATTTTTTATGCAAAAAAAAACAGTCAAGAATGGTTCACAACCGATTTATGTAAAAAGTTTATTGATCTTTTTTGTTTGGTTCCTGTAACTTTTTGTTTGATCTTGCAGTGTGGCTTGTTTTGTTTTCTCTTTTCCAGTTAGTGTGAGTGAGGTTGAAGCATTGTTTGAGCTGTTCAAGAGCATAAGCCGTTCGGTTGTTGATGATGGTTTGATACACAAGGTACACCAAAGATTCGATTAATTATGTTTCTTTTGACCCCATTTGGATCTTTTCATGACCCCACTCTAGTAATCTTTTTTTCCTCTTTACGTTATTCGTCCACATTATTTTAACACGTAGTTGACTTTTCATTAGAGCAATAATGATTCTTCCATGCTACCTACCTGTCTATTCCATATTGCACCAATTCAATGTATCATCATAGCCCTTAACGTTTGACTTGAATTTTCTTATTCTACTGATTGTTTTAGCCTTTAGATTTTGAATTATGAAGCTTTCTTTCATGCCCCACTTTTCTTATGTGTGTTCTTCACGTGTATGCAGGAGGAGTTTCAACTTGCTTTGTTCAAGAACAGGAAGAGGGAGAATATATTTGCCAACAGGGTAAGTTCTTAAGTTTTGGTCTTCCCAAAGATTGATCTGCACCAAGAACCTCTTGGTTATTCAAAAAGATACCTATATCTGTCCTCCATCAAACTAAACAATTATGCTTCCTTCCTTGCAGATATTTGATATGTTTGATGTTAAACGTAAAGGAGTCATTGATTTTGGAGACTTTGTAAGATCACTTAATGTGTTCCACCCCAATGCTTCTCTAGAAGACAAAATAGATTGTAAGTATCACATAAAAAAAGCTTCTTCATGTCTATTGCTTATCGAAGCCTTTGTGTGAAGAGTTTTATTGATAATTTTTTCTTCTCTCAGTTACGTTTAGGCTTTATGACATGGACTGCACAGGTTTCATTGAACGTCAAGAGGTAATAATACCATCTATTTAAGCATTTCTTTTGCATTTTACAAGTATTTTTTGTAGTAATCCAATACCTATCCTGCCTCTGTTTTAATGTAATAAAACCAATATTCAAACTGCTTTTAAAAAGAAGGACAATAATTTCAGAGCCTACCCTCTTGTGGTTTAAGTTGCAAGTTTTAAATACTAATCAACTTTTAATTTTTGCAGGTTAAGCAAATGTTGATTGCCCTTCTCTGTGAATCTGAAATGAAGTTGGCTGATGAAACCATAGAGATAATACTAGATAAGGTATAGTAGTCTGTTTAGTTGTAAAGTCTTTTTGTCTTTCTTGAAATTATTAATACACATCTAAGCTAAAGTTATAAATATTATTGTCCTTTCATAAATGAACAGACATTTGAGGATGCAGACGTGAATCAAGATGGGAAGATTGATAAACTAGAGTGGAGAGATTTCGTGAACAAAAACCCATCACTGCTTAAGATCATGACACTCCCATATCTCAGGTATTTTTTTTACATATTATGTGAAGCAAAGCTCAAAAAAGTTAATTGAAAAGATGAGAAATAAAATGAGAGGAAAGTTTTCTTAAACGTAGACGTGAATCTATGCAGGGATATTACGACAACGTTTCCGAGCTTTGTCTTTAATTCAGAGGTCGATGAGATTGCCACATGAAGAAACAAAACTGGTTTTACAAAGTTGGAAGAAGAAGAAAGAACAAGACCAGTTCTGAGTTGATGGGCATATGTTTGCAAACACAATAGAGCTAGAGCATATCTTTTTCTTTTTTTCTTATTTGTTTCATTTTCTGGGTTTCTACTTTCTTCTCAGAACAGTTTTGAAATCTTGGGTTTTTAGCTTAAAGAGTGTATCACCAATCCAATCTTGTACCTCATATAAATATATATTCTTAGGAGTTTGTAGTTTTGTACATATCATGCCATATACGTTTGTATTTTAATAATCTAACGCATGCAAACCAAAAAAAAATCAATTTTTTTTTAATTGTTATTTTACCAAAAAAAAACAAAAGAAATTGCTTTTTCCACTGCAACACATACACCAGTAGAATCCCAAACAAACATTACCATCCACAATCATAACCGAAAGGCAACAAGACTCACCAATAGCTTCCCTAACCATATGATTGAGAAATATCATTAGTGATAGCACCAATCAAGAAAATTTGCAACATTCCCTTAGTTTTTTTCAGTTTCCACTACCCCAAATTGTTAAGGGAAGACAACACCTTTTAGAACACCAACACTGATAAATAAAAGGTGAGTCTCTTAACAAATATAAAATATTAATAGTTCAAAAATGTATTTATTTTTAATTTTTAAAAATATAGTTAAATTCTCCTTGTTTGACAGGTGTGATTTCAGTACATTCTCCATCTTCAAACATTTCTTTAAGAGGAAGCGTTTTACACTCTCTCTCATATTTTTTAATTATTTTTATTTATTTTTATTTGCATGTACTCTATGAGAATCCTACGTTTCGGATGCTCTTAGAGATATCCAATTGAAAGACGACCAAGCAATAAGTTTACTTACAACGAGAGGTAGAGTTATGTGGCATAGGAGGGACAACTAGCCTTAGTGAAGTCTAATTACATTTTTTTATTTAGATAAGAATCAACCAATGAATAAAGACTAACCTTTTTATCAAGCATAACAACAACGAAAATGCATATATCATCATATTGTGCGGAGATTGTTCAAAGTCTCTTGATGGTACTCGTGGCTGCCTCTATAGATATTGAAACAAGCAACATGACTTGAAGTGCAAATATCTTGGTTATTGAAGTCCTCCCATAGTCCCATCAATATGTTAGCTCCTTTATTATCCATTCTATATCGACAATTGAATTTTCTTTGAGTTTCACTTTATAAATTACAGACAATGTCATTCTTGTTAGGTTGTGTGTTTGTGTAATGATAATATTTTTTTTGCAATCTTAGCATTGAACATATCAACTTACAAAATTCTTGTTCTTCCACGAGAAGGAAAATAGTCTCATCTTCAAACCATGGGTCTTGCTCTTCTTCATCTTCGGATTTCAGATCTTCTTGGTATGACTATGCTTCATTTTTGGATTTGGTCTTCTTTGTCCAAATACGACAAAAAAACTAACCCAAATTATTTTCCGTCTTGTGGAAAGAAAAATCTATATAAATTGATACATTCAAAGCTAAGATTGCAAAATCTTTCTCCTCACTGCTCAACAATTACACAAATACACAACATAGCAAGGTAAATGACTTTTGTATGTAATTTATCATATGAGATTCAAAGAAAAATCAATTTTCGATAAAGAAGGGAAAATGAAGAAGCTACATATTGATGAGAGGACTCTAATAACGAATATATTTTGCACTTTAGCTCATGTTGCTTGTTTATATATAAGTCGAGTAGCCATGAGTACCATCATGAGACTCTGGACAATCTCCGCAGAGATATGAAGACTACATGCATTCTTGCTGTTGTTATGCTTAATAAAAAAAGTTGCCCCATTCATTTATGTTTTAGTCACGTTTTGATTTTTGTTTTCTTTAAAGATTTTATTTTCCAACATCTATCTTTATAAATAAAGTAGAATAATACTCTTTCTCATGATACTACGTCATTTTTACATGCTTTAATTTTGTGGTAACTGGTAACTTGTCAGAAAAGAAAATAAATCTAATCATTATAAATTAATTCTAAAACATTTAAAATAATTAATTATAACATTGATCATATCCATATATATATATATATATATATATATATATATGTTAGCTATATAATTTAATGTTGCGTGAGCTTTGGGAATGTCGATGTTTTAAATCCTGATACGGCTTGTTTAAAATTGTACTTGCTTCTTGTGTGAAGTTTTGTTTCTCTCTCAAAGGACAAGAACTTATCGAGCTAATGATGAAAGTAGATGTTGTCGCGGATGCCTACTCGGTTGTGATCATGTCTTGCATTTATGAAATGAAGCAACATTTGTCAGTTACGCAAATTCCAAGCTTGGTAACACAAACACAATGTAAAGAGATATCCCATGATACTCTGTTATTAACTTCTTTCTATATTTCATCTCCTCTGTTTTAGGAATGTTAGTTGACAGAGTTAACCTAGAATCATTTGTATATATACGTTCCTTTGCACTACGTCAATAATATACAGAACACATTCCTAACATGGTATCAGAGCAAACCGATAACCCTAAATTTTTTTCCAGCCGCCTAACCCATCTCTTTCTCGATCTCGTCTCCCTCTCACCCCCATGGCTACTACATCAGAACAAATCGATGCTACACAACCGCTTCTCAACGTTAACATGATCAATGTTAACAAACTCACATCCACAAACTACATGACTTGGAGTCTCCAAGTTCATGCGTTACTCGATGGGTACGACCTCGCCGGCTACATAGACGGCTCTACACCAGCGCCAGCTCAAACCCTCACTGTTGACGACCAAACCTCGGTTAATCCCGAGTACACCAAGTGGAGACGCCAAGACCGCCTCATCTACAGTGGTCTCATCGGTACCTTGTCTCCAACCATCCAGTCGCTCGTTACCAATACCAAGACGTCTCATGATGTCTGGAAATCACTTAGTGCAACGTACGCAACACCGAGCCGTGGGCATATCCAGCAGTTACGCCTACAACTCAAACACTACACTAAAGGTGATAAGAGCATCGATGAATACATGAGGGGTTTAACAACTCGGTTTGACCAACTTGCTCTGCTCGGGAAACCGTTAGATCATGAAGACAAGATCGAATATGTGATTGATGGCCTCCCAGAAGAGTATAAATCAGTGACAGAACAGGTCGAAGGTAGGGACACAAGTCCCTCCATTGTCGAGATCCATGAAAAGTTGGTCAACAAGGAAGCCAAAATACTTGCGTCCTCCACACCTGCTGCGAACCCGATCCCGATGACAGCAAACATGGCCACATCTCGTCCAAAACAACACCAACAGCGCGGAAACACTTCGACCTGGAACAATAACCCCAAGCCTACCCAGTACAACACTCATAAACCAGAGCACAAGACTTCAAAAGGATATCAAGGTCGCTGCCAGATCTGCAGTGTCTTCGGTCACAGCGCTCGTCGGTGCCCTCAGATGCCACAGATGCCTCAGATGCCTCAGCAGTTCACTACCGTCAGCTCCTCAACCTTCCGACCGTGGCAGCCTAGAGCCAATCTCGCTGTCTCAGCTCAGCATCCGACCACGGCGTGGCTTATGGACTCAGGCGCAACACATCACTTAACAAGTGATCTCAACAACATGTCCATTCACCAACCGTATCATGGCGATGACTCGGTTTTGATTGGTGATGGGTCTGGCCTTGCTATCACTCACACTGGTTCAATCTCCCTACCCTCAAGATCTCGAAACTTGCATCTGAATAATGTCCTTTGTGTGCCAAATATTCAGAAAAACCTTATTTCGGTTTATCGTCTATGTAATGCTAACAAGGTCTCTGTTGAATTTTTCCCTGCTTATTTTCAGGTGAAGGATCTCAGCTCGGGGGTTCCGTTAATCCAAGGCAAGACCAAGGATGAGCTCTATGAGTGGCCAGCCAAAACCTCTACCCTTCAAGCTTTCTTTACTTCCTCTACACCAAAAACTACCTTGTCCGATTGGCACTATCGCCTAGGCCACCCTTCTGCTTCTGTTCTTAAAGCTGTTGTTTCAAATTTTTCGTTACCATGCACTCATTCTGTAACCAAAAACAATTGTGCTCAGACTGTGCCATCAATAAAACACACAAACTTCCCTTCCACCAAAACACCATACACTCATCTCGTCCTCTCCAGTACATCTACACCGATCTGTGGTCTTCTCCAATAACCTCGGTTGACAATTATAAGTACTACCTTGTACTTGTCGATCACTTCAGTCGCTACACCTGGCTCTATCCACTAAAGTTGAAGTCACAAGTAAAAGAAACATTCAAAGCTTTCAAGGCTCTTGTCGAAAACAAATTCTCCAATGCTTTTCTACAAGGCACTCTCACAGAAGAAGTATATATGGACCAGCCACCGGGATTCAAAAACGCTGATACTCCGGACTATGTCTGTCGCCTACGCAAAGCAGTTTATGGGCTCAAACAAGCACCAAGGGCGTGGTATGTTGAGCTCAAAACCTTTCTTCTCAGCCTTGGATTTCACAACTCCCTTGCTGACACATCTCTCTTCATTCTCCGCAATGGACATCACTACATCTACCTCCTTATATATGTCGATGATATTCTGCTCACCGGAAATACGATGAATGGGATACAACGGATTCTCACACTCCTTGCAGAACGTTTTTCGGTTAAGGACCCTGAGGATTTAAATTATTTCTTGGGGATTGAGGCTCATCGCACATCAAAGGGTCTACACCTTTGTCAACGGAAGTACATCCTCGATCTCTTGCATCGATATGACATGACTAATGCGAAACCAGTTACAACGCCGATGGCATCCTCCCCTAAACTACATCTTCGCTCGGGTACATCTCTCTCGGATCCCACACCGTATCGTCGCCTGGTTGGCAGCCTGCAATATCTTCAATTTACTCGCCTTGACATAGCGTACGCAGTCAACAAACTTTCTCAGTTCATGCACAAGCCCACTGAAGATCACTGGCAAGCTGCCAAAAGAATACTTCGCTACCTCGCCGGCACACCCAGCCACGGAATCTTCTACTCTGCGACCAACAAAATCACCTTGAAAACTTACTCAGATGCGGACTGGGCTGGTGACTCCGATGATTACGTATCCACCAACTCGTATGTCATCTATCTTGGCCAACATCCAGTCTCCTGGTCCTCAAAGAAACAAAACGGTGTTGCAAGGTCATCAACTGAAGCCGAATATAGAGCTGTCGCAAATGCAACGTCTGAAATAAACTGGATATGCAATCTGCTCACCGAACTTGGCGTCACCCTACCCGTTTCACCGGTCATACTCTGTGACAATGTAGGTGCAACGTTTCTGTGCGCAAATCCAGTCTTCCACTCACGCATGAAACACATAGCCCTCGACTATCATTTTGTCCGGAATCAGGTTCAACAAGGAGCTCTAGCCGTTGCACATGTTCACACCCGGGATCAACTGGCCGACGCGCTAACCAAACCTCTTTCCCGCGCTCGATTTCTGGAACTACGGAACAAGATTGGAGTGGTACCACCAACTCCATCTTGAGGGGGCGTGTAAAGAGATATCCCATGATACTCTGTTATTAACTTCTTTCTATATTTCATCTCCTCTGTTTTAGGAATGTTAGTTGACAGAGTTAACCTAGAATCCTTTGTATATACACGTTCCTTTGCACTACGTCAATAATATACAGAACACATTCCTAACACACAAGACTCTTGCTAAGTTAGTAAATATATGGGTACAAGAGACTTGATAATCTCCCTGAAGATGAAAATCCCACAAACTCTCCAAAGTTTTTGGATCTTGATAGACATGTACTCATCTCTTTACATGTACCGGGAGATCACAGTCGTGTGGGGAGAATATCAAAAGGAACATGACGAGCAGAAAATTAGAGGTAACTCAAGATCTCTGGAGTGAACTTTATAAGAGGTGGGTATTTTGAGAGGGTAATGGAGGGTATCAGTTATATGAAGGAGAAGAATATGTATAGTGATCTAGCTATGTATAAGAATGAGTATCTTAAGCTTCATAAGTATCTACACAGAACGTTGAAAGCATCAGATGCTGTAACAGAGGCTCAAGCACAGAGGGTTGAGCATGTAAAGGGCTTCAGAAAACTAGTTGGTATAGAATGATTATATTTATACATCCCTCCCTTGTATTATAACTAGTTACTTTCTTTATTCATTTTTTCATGTATCTCCTATCTGGCTATCTCCAATCATATATATCACAATGAGTATCTTAAGCTTTTATAAGAATCAATACAGAATTTTCAAACTTGAAAGCATCAGATGCTGTAAAGAGCCTCAAGCTCAGTAGCTTAAGCATATAATCAAGGGCCTTCAGAAAACTAGTTGTGTCTAAATGTGAAACTTAAATTCAGTATTGTGCCTAAATGTGAAATTATAAAATATCTGTTTCTTTGGTGAAAATTTTCCCGTTTATATACAAACACATTATTGTGTGACAAAGTTGAAGGTTCGTTACGAATATTATCTCGGATTCAGGGAGTTACTTGGTAATTCCCGTGAAGTTATGATATCAAATAATGGGCCTGAATTAGTGATTCTTTTCAATATTTACACTAAAAGCCCACAGCTCAGTAGAGTCACCAAAACCGAGTTAACTCGTTCTGTCGTAACTTTCTAATTCTCGATTCCGAGTCCTTTCTCGATCGGAAGCTCTGCAATAGACTCGCTCGGCGAAGACAAACCTTTATGGATTTACCGCCGATGAGAAACCCGATGGACGATTTGTTCGGCGAAGACTCCGACAACGACTCTCGATCTTCGCGTTCGAAATCCTCCTCTTCCGGCAATTCTTCTTCCTCCTCCTCCTCTTCTGGTTCAGCTTCGTCTTCCTCTAAAGGCGGAGATGGAGATGGAGATGGTGGTGGTGCGGATTCCAGCAGTTCAAGCGATAGCGGAAGCAGCGGAGGGAGAGAGGAGCATGGAGATGATAGAGTAGATAGCTATAGGAGCAATGATAATGGAGATAGTGGAATCTACCCTTATGAAGAAGAAGATCTTTTTGGGTCTGATAATGAAGAGTACACTAAGACACCTGCTTTAAGCACTTACTCTATCCCTGGTACTTTCTAATTGTGGCCTCAAATGTAAATGTGGAACCTTTTTTGTGTTTCGGGTTGTGGGTTTTGTGTGGATACTAAGTTTGTACTGATATAGTGATATGTGATATGACAGTTTTGCCTGCGGGATGGAGCAATGACAACCATGGTGGGAGAGGAGGGATGGGACGTGGCCGTTGGGCAAATGGGAGAGGAGGAGCTGGTCTTCTTCCTCGCCCTGGGCCTTACCCTGGAGGACGTGGTGGTGGCCGTGGTGGTTTTGGTGGGAGATACCAGGATTATCAGCGTGATGAGCGTTTTGTTTCTGAGCTTAAACTTTCCAAAAGCAAAGAGACATTGTCTAGGAAATCGACCGTCTTTCAGGAGGTAACGTTTACTGTTTTGGATTATTAGATGCAGGATCGTTTTGCTGTTTCTTTTTTTACAATTTTATTGATAGGTAACACGTTTGAATATGTTTGATATTGACAGCCATGTGAGCTTACTAGCTACAGCCGTGTAGAAAGTGGAGAAGTGTGTTTTGATGAAGGAGGATTGGTGAGAGCTTTTGGTATTATTGTTCTTTTAGATTCTCACTTACCTTTGTGGTGGGAGTATATATGTATGCAAGCACATGTATATGTAAACATATAAATCATCCGCAGCTTATTTATGTCCACTTTGTCTTGTTTTCCAGAGGCTTTTCAAGCGTCATGTTTCCGAAGACATTGGAGCGGATTTGAATCAAGGTTATGATACTTTTATTGAGAAAAGAGGTACTGGATTAGTGGTACAGTATATTTTTATGGGAACTATTTGATCATGTGAAAGATGTTGAAGTTTAAGGTAATAAGCAGATATTTTTGCTCTTTTGAGGCAGATCTGGATTCTGAGGGATTTGGTGACCTTCTTGACAGCATTAGAGCAAAAAACATTTCGTTGGAGAACATTCATTTTGTGGTATGAAGTGCTTGTGTATCAGTCCATTTAACTGTCGGTTTCATTACTTTGAAGACATGGTCCATAATGCTCCTCCTTTTTTGGCTTTGTTTTCTACAGACATTCCGTAATAATCTAAACAAGGTAAGGAAGATTGCCAACATTTATTTTGCTTTGTTTTTTGAAGCCAATTAACTCCATTTGTTTTTCGTTTTGGTATTACTGAATCAAAAATGACAATTCATAGTTCTGTTTGCTAAATTACTCACTGTACCTTGTTATATCTCTATCAGATACTGGGTGCTGCTTACAACCGGCATGAACCGTGGGAAATGGGTGTGCATAAGAGGAACGGGACCATTTATCTTGATGTGCATAAACTGCCTGAAAGGCCACAGAGTGACTTAGATCGCCGCAGGTAATCTTCATTTTATTTGTTTTGGGGAAGATGGGTGATTCAACTAACTAAATTAGTGTCTGTCTACGTAAAAGACAAGGTTAAATAGGAAATAGTGTTTCGGAAAACTGGGCCAGAAGAGTGTATAACACTGCATTTCGCTCCTAATGTAAACGCTGCTGATGTTTTGCAATCAGATGTTACTGGGGTTACTGTTTCGAGAGCCTTGCGACGGAAGATCCAGGAAGAGCTTATGGGGAAGAAATACATCATGTGGATGCAAATGTTGAATTCATTTCTGTTGTCAAGACTAAGCTCGGAGCTCACCGTGTTCTGATGGGTGCTGAGATGGATTGCTGTGACGAAACTGATGAAGGAAGAAGGATTTATATAGAGTTGAAAACCTCTCGCGAGGTATGCCTTTTCATGTTATAGTTTTTCCTTAAAGCTCCATTGTTATTTCAGCTTCTGTGTATATTGCCTGAATCTTCCTATTGTGTCCTCTTCAGTTGGATGATCGTACAGTAGAGAGATTTGAGAGAGAGAAACTGCTTAAGTTCTGGGTACGTATTGTGTCTGCATATAGTATCTTCTTTCTTTCTCCTTTCTTGTGGATTCTTATAACTATGAGAAAACTTATTTATTGCTGTGCAGATACAATCATTTGTAGCAGGAGTGCCATATATTGTTGTTGGATATAGGTAAACACAGTCTGATGATTAACTCGTAAAGTTTTTTCCTTTTCCGAGGTTCAAGCAAAGCAATCCAAGTAAAACATTTCCAACTTTTTTTTCTTTTTTCTTGCTTGGTTGTAGAGATGATGGAGGGAGACTAGTACGCACAGAGAGACTAAGAACAAAAGATATCGCACACAGAGCCAGACTTAAAAACTATTGGCAGGTCAGTGTTATCTACGTAGTGAAAATTAGAATCTCTATAATCCATTATCTTGTTAAATCTAAACACATGGGAACTAGGGAAGAGTGTGCTTGGCATTTGCTGATGAGGTTCTTTGCTGGCTATACGGCACTGTTAAAGAGAGTAAGCTCTCAGATATTCTTTTTATTTGTCTCTCTCTACATAGAAAAATGTTAGACAAATATCTTTATGCATTTAATTTGCAGACGAAGATTACACACTTCAGTTCGTGCATCCATTCATGAGGCTAGAACTACTTCAAGCTCAGTCTTGTCCTGACGCCATCACTAACCATGTTCACCTTCTTCAACATCCTTCATCACCGCCACCACCACCACCTCATAACCTTTAATGTAGTCTTTACAATCCTTTTAGTACTTATGGTTCCAAAATCAAGTTTTCTTTTTATACAAAGTTTTTTGATTTTGGATTCCTCTTGTAAATTTATATATTGCCAAAACAAACAATGAAAAGAATGCACACTTTTACAAAGGGGATGATTGGAGAAAGCTGTGAGTGCTGTGCACAGCCTTAGTTTTCTCCACAGCACTAAAATAAAAGCAATCAAGCTTTGGTTAACTTTTTTTTATCTCACAGCCATATCTACTTTTTCTTTTATATTTTATGGCTGTAGAGAGCTAATTTTCTAGAGCACTCTTTCAACTGCTTTTGAAAATATTTTTTTTCTTTTTTATAAACACATGTACGTTTCCTTTCCTAAACAGTAATATATTTCACTAATATCCATATAATTATATATTTCTTACATTTATAGTTCACAAAAAAATGTTATGTAAATCTACGTATACATATATATGGTATATAAATAAAAAATTCACATACATATATAAATAAAATTATATATATATATATATATATATATTAATTTATATCATAATCATTTTATAATTTCTATAATAATTAATAAATTTACAAATTTTAATCTTAAATATTATATTATTTTTATTTTAATATAATAAATGTTAATATAATATATAATGTTAATATTACCAATCATGCTTTCTTTAAAAAATTCACAGCTTAAAATCTTACAGCTACAGCACAAATTCTACAGCAAAAATATAAATTCACAGCTGCAACCAATCAAACCCAAAGATTTTTATTTTCGGATTTTATCTCTTGTTCTTACACAAATGACTAATGAGAAATGAATCTAACCTGAACCGGGCCTGTTTAACTAGGTTCAAGCCTTACCACGTGACCGTCACGTGTACCGGAGACCTAATTCTATTCCTGAACTTTCCCGTTTTGCCCTTCCCTCTTCTTTTATTCTTTTCTTATCTACAAAAAAAAAAAAAAAAATCTCCGAGCAAGAACAAAAAAAAAAAAGAAGGAAAGGAAAGATCTGTGTATGTATAGAGACCACCACGAGACGACTCGTCAGATACGAGAAGCTCCGTTTCGAAACCCTAGCTATTCCTAATCTGTATCCCTCTCCTCGTACGCCTTTTTCGTTTCTTTTTTCAATTCACCGGCGTGGATCTCCGACCATTGTGGAGAGATTGTTAGATCATGTATAAGGAGAGGGGAACGCGTGGATCCAAGTCGGAGGTGGTGGATCGAAAACGCATAAACGAGGTTCTCGATAATCGAGCGTCGCATTCGATGTCTCATACCGTCAATGGAAAAGGCAAGGCGGCGTCCAACTCCGTCACGATAGGGAAGCAATTGTATGACCACAAGAATCGCGATTCACGTTCTGCTTCCCTCTCCAAAGCCACCATTTCCGACGGTAATCATTCCTTCTGTGATTGCGGATTGTTCAATTAAATTCAAATTCGATTCATGTCCGTAGCTAGGGTTTGCGTCTGGTCTCTTGATTTGGGGATTCAACTTTTTGTTAGAGAGGTCCTAATTTGAACCTCGTTTCTCGTTTTCATGATGGGAACGTATAAAAGCTATAAACTTTGATCCTTTGACGCAGCTTTTGTGGCTTGATTTATGAGAATGAAAATTTTATGTGGGCGATTGTTGTATTAGCTGTAGATGTATCAGACACAGACAGCGAAGAATCTGAAGTGAGTGGTTCTGAAGGGGAGGACACCTCATGGATATCTTGGTTCTGCAACTTACGTGGGAACGAGTTCTTCTGTGAAGTTGATGAGGATTACATTCAGGATGACTTCAACTTGTGTGGTCTCAACCATCAAGTTCCCTACTACGACTATGCCCTTGATTTAATTTTGGATGTTGATTTTTCTCAGGGTGAGTCTTTCCCATATGATTACGATTACTATGTGTTTCCTTATGGCATTAAAGTGTTCTCCTTTTTTACAGGTGAGAGGTTTACAGACGAACAGAATGAATTGGTGGAGTCAGCTGCAGAGATGCTATACGGAATGATTCATGCTCGTTACATATTGACGAGCAAAGGCCTGGCTTCCATGGTAAAGAAGCTGTTTTACTCAACAAATCCTAGTAGAACATACACTGATTGTTTGTGTTTTTACCTAATGAGTTTGCAGTTAGACAAATACAAAAACTATGACTTCGGAAGATGCCCAAGAGTTTATTGTTGTGGCCAACCTTGTTTACCGGTTGGTCAATCTGATATCCCTCGAGCAAGCACCGTAAAGATATATTGCCCCAAATGTGAAGACCTCTATTACCCACGATCAAAATACCAAGGAAGTATCCTTTTTTCTTACTTCATTCACACATCAATAATATATATATGCTATGCTCGATAAATAGTTTATAGTCTGGTTTTGCTTTGCCTCTTGGTAAATATTCTTACAATATGCTGTGTAGTAACTGTCGTTGCTGTGATATTTGTGTTTGTTGTTCTTTAACGTAAATTAAAAAAAAAAACAGACATAGATGGAGCATACTTTGGAACAACGTTTGCACATCTGTTCCTGATGACGTATGGGCATCTGAAGCCACAAAAGGCATCGCAAAGCTACGTGCCAAGAGTGTTTGGGTTTAAGTTGCACAAGCCGTGAAGCAAGAAAAGAAAGAAGAGGAAGAATCAGGTACAAGAAGAGCATCATGCGTTTTGAGAAAGCAGGAGACTTGTGGAGACAAAAGAAGAAGATAAAAAGAATGCATATTTGTATCACGAAGGTGGAACTAGTTTCTTTTTTTTTGTCCCTTTCGTTTGCCTTTATTTAGGATTAGAATACATTAGCAGCAATGAACTGAAGTAAAATCCCATATTAAAAAAACTGTAATACTTGACGTTCTTGTTCTCTTTACTTTCGTTTACCATAAAGCCCATTGGGCTTAAACCAAAAATACACGGGCCACGTTGTGCCCTTTTGAAATCGAGCTGTCGCTTTCTATGACCAGTGACGAGGAAAGCTTTCTCGATTTTGTATAGGTGTGCCGTGTTGTATATGTGTGTTGGTGCGAGCTTATAGCGCTCTAGATTACGTCTCCTCTTCTCCTTTTATTTGCTTGGTGAAGAAGAGGCCCTTGTGATTGATTTCTCAATCGAAGTTTAGACCTTTCATATTGTCCGTTGGTTCTGTTTTGCAACCCTAAACTCTCCGACACGATTATACTCACCCCTTTTGTGTGTTTTGGATCTAATGCGACCGTTTATGTCTGGCTCGAGAGCTTTGTTCACCTTAATCTCATGTCGAAACGCAATCAGGCGCCCGATTAATCGCTCCGGGATCGCCCAGAGGAGTTTTATAAGGAATCAATTTCGTAGATTTGGGTCTGTTTCGGGAGTAGAGAGATGCTCTGCTTACGGGTTGATGTCGGATAACGATGCGAGAAGAGTCTCTTCGGGGACAGGGAGCGTAATTCAGAAACGGCATTTTCTTGGTTGCGGAGATGGGGAAGAAGGCGGTGGTGAGCTATCCAAGATCTACGAAGAGCGTCGTGTCTTAGGGTAAACTTCTTATCTGATTTTCGGAATTTTTGACTTGATTCTATCCAAATCTTAAGAGTAGATGTTTCGTTCTTACAATATCTCTTTTTGTGTCTGCAATGATGAGCTAGTCTCTGTTTTGTGGATCAAACAGTAAGGCAATGGTTCAATGATGGGCTTTTCGTTATCGCTTTTGTATTGGTCTTGTTTTGGAACGATCAGTTATGAACTAGATGACGATTGCTAAGATGATAATATGAAGACCTATTTGTGTTTAAAAAAAAAATTAAATGGGTTGGTTCAGACAGAAGTCGTGTGTTCCCTTTTTCTGGTCATTTTGCTATGTCAACATGGTTGTATGCATGAACTTGAGAAATCCTTGGTCGCTTATTGTCACATTGAGAGTAGTTGAAAAGAATGTATATAACAATGATCGTGTATTGAATACAGGTATTCTCCGGAGCAATTGTTTAATGTAGTTGTAGCTGTAGACTTGTACCACGGCTTTGTTCCTTGGTGTCAACGCTCCGAGGTTCTTAAAGAACATCCTGATGGCTCCTTCGACGCCGAATTGGAGATTGGTTTCAAGTTCCTTGTTGAGAGTTACATTTCCCATGTAGAGTTCGAAAGACCCAAATGGATTAAGGTAAGGACTTCTTTGTTTCTTTCTTCTTTGTTGGAATATGGATTTTTGAGTGATGAATCTTTATGACATGCATTTTTATCCATTCTTTTCAGACAACAGCTAGGGACACCGGCCTGTTTGACCATTTAATAAACCTCTGGCAATTTAAGCCAGGTCCCATTCCAGGAACCTGCGAGCTTTCTATCCTTGTCGATTTCAAATTCAACTCACCTCTCTATCGCCAGGTACAAAAAAAAGAACTGTTTTAGAAAGCTTCTTCACTTCTTAGAGGTGTCAAGTGGTAGCTTATGAACGAGCATCGACAAGAAAATTCTGATTTCTTTGTTCCTGAGAAGGTGAATCTTGATTATAGTCAAAACCTTGAAAGTAGTTTGAAAGTGGTATCTCTTTTTCATTGAAGGTGGCTTCGATGTTCTTAAAAGAGGTAGCAACAAGACTCATGGGGGCATTTAGTGACCGATGCCGACTAGTGTATGGTCCAGGAGTTCCAGTGGATGAAAACTCATATGAGCAAAGAACTTGATACATATATATATATGGAACTAACAACATCAGGTTAGTTTTCCTGTTGTTTTCTAGAGAGCGACTACTCATAATAGCTTTTTGTTGCATTTTTTTTCATATATGAATTGCTTTTTGCATAACAAGATCAACACATAAGGTGTTTGTTTAATGTATAAGCTGAAATTTTATCACATCCGTTTCTCTTTTCCTTTGGGGTTGTTTTCTTTTATTCAGTGAAGCTTTTTAAATGTAGATATTGATGACTATGTCACATATTTTGATGTATGTGGTGGCATAACTTGTAGGAATAAGCTTTAAGAAGCTAGTAGAGAGGAATCCAGTTAAATGGAAATTGAACATTTATAAAGGAAAATCAGAGATGTTAAAGTCCTGTCAAAATGTAGTCATAACCACTGCACTCAGATGAAGAAATGGTCTTCTTTAGTCCGGTGTGTTAGTCTTTAAGAGATGTTTCTTACTTAAAACCAATGTTCCATTTAATTCTATGAATGTATGTGGTTAAAATAAAGTCTGTGAAAACAGTAAAAATACAGCTTACATCTTTGGAAGAGATGGATACTTCAAATGGCATTAAGTTTTGTGCCCAATAGTGTCCTGTTCTTATCTTCCAAGTCTGGTGCAAATCAATAAACCAGGAAAAGGGATGAAAGAGATCTTGCTTAACTGCTATGCTTCTGTTGATAGGTTATCTGAATCTATATAAGTATAAAACTTGACCCCCCTCACATTCTTATGGATTCAATGCACTTGGAGAGATTTGGAGTAAGCAAGTTGTCACATATCTGAACCATGGGTTTATCTCACAGATGCTAAAACACTATCAACTCATTTAATTTACACTACTGTTGTTCTTTGTGGATGATGAGTCGATCATCCATACAGTTTCTCATTGTCTCTTCTTAAAAGGCAAACAATTGGTCCAAATTTACAAAGTCTGTTCTTTGTCAATGATGAGGTTTTGGATAACTAGTGATGTCCATGAGGATCTGGTGATTAGTCATATTTGGAGAAGACACAAATATCACTTCACACATCTCACTGTTTAGCAACTCAATGAGTCTCATTATTATTTTTGTCATTATACTAATCAATGTGAATGTACCATATGTTATCTGTGAAGAACTTGTGGTTAACAAGTTTGTGACCTATAAGGCAGGAGATCAAAAGTTTATGAAACCTTAAAATCTTTTTTTTTTCCTGAAAAAGAATACTGTAATGCTGTTCTCACTTTATTAAACTCATTGTACCGCTGTTTCAAATGATCTCACAGAACATGCTCAGAAACAAATGTCTAATAATACACCATCAAATAATTATATCTGAGTCATCATGACATCAAACCTACTCCATTTCAATCAGAGTTGATTCCACTACATCATAATTTATTTCGAATCATAACTGTATTAGGTGACACTTTAAATTTAACAAAGAAAGTTAAACAATAGACAAGTTATTATCACTATATATTATTTGTTCCATTACAAACACAGCTTTGCTGAAGATGTTAACATTACATAACCTTTTGTTTTCTTCAAATATTGAAAAAAGTACATTAAAAGATTTACCAAATTCACAAAAGGCTTTTCTTGTACTCCCAAAATCGCATGTTTTTTTTTCCTTTGAAAACGTAAAATAAAGCTAATAATATAAAAATAGAAAAAAAGACAAACCCTTGAAAAAAGAGAGGTTTCTTCGCTTTGTTATTTTCCCTTTACCATTTTTCTTTAAGTTTCCCTGATTCTTTTTTTTTTTTTCAAATTAAAACCATTAACCAGCTTTTACAGAAACTAACGTTAATGGACTTTGCTGAATATTTATTTTGTTCCTCCTAGAGGAATTGAACTAAGCAGCAACAACAGTTCCAGTACGGAAAGCATAGTCACGAGACCTAGTCGGAGAAGAAGAAGAAGAAGAAGAAGAGCTTCTCTTTTCATTTCTTCTCATAGCTTTCACCGAAGAAGACAGATTACGTTTCTTCTCTTTCGCTTCGTCTTTATTTATCTGTTCTTCTCTACACTCTTCGCTACAGAACGGTGTGTCTCCTCTGTTATTCCCATCAATCAAAAACATTTCAAAAAAATCAGACACAATATATATATTATTTTCTTGAATTTCAAAACAGGCAAATCAAGAATCAGGATATCTTCTATCATTGACTTAAAAATATCAAAATCTAACATAAGATTATAAGAGCAAGAAAGATGTGCACCTGTACATGAAGATGTCCCTGTTACTACCAAGCCGCTTCTTACAGAGAGAGCAAGAGTCCAAGAAATGAGCAAGTGGTTGTTGTCCGAAACATCTATAATCATGGAACTTCCCAGGAAGAACAACAGATCTGGGTGAGAACTGATGGTAATTATAGTAACTCTCAGGATGGTACTGATTCATGTTTTTGTAACAAGAAGAAGGAGATGAAACTCCAGCTTCTTCTTCTATGAAATAAGGCTTTCTCGTGGAAACATCCATATTCTCTTGTTTTCTTTTCTTTCTTTCTTGTTGTTCTTTGAAATGAGAAGAGAGAGAGAGAGGTTTGGTGTGGAGGAGACTTGAGGGGTAATGGAGTTTACTTTTATAGCAATTGAAGGACAGGTTTGTTTCTGGTTTAAGCGAGAGAAAGTAAGGAGATGCAGTAAAGTTTTAGGAAAGAAAGTGATGACAAGAGAAGAGAATCTATTGGCTTCTTTTTCTTTATTTACTTTACTTTGTTGAATTTTCATAATAATTCAAGGGCAAACTACTTAATTATTGTTTTCTTCTGCTTAAAAACATTTTTCTTATTATTTTGGTCAAAAAAATGTGAAGCTGTGAAAAGAATCAGAATTTTGGAGCACATATTTTGCTATCATATTAAAAGTATTTAATTTACATAATACAAACTGATTTAGCAACACACAAACTGGATCAAAGTATAATCTTGTGTTTGAAATAATCTAAGTTAGAAGGAATAAAAAATACAACATCTAAAATATTTATATTCTGAATAAAAAATACAGTTACCGAAAAGTATTAAGTTCTGAGTGATAATAGTTACTTAACTATAGAATGATGGAATGTGATTTTAATGTATTAAAAATAAAAACTACTGAATAACCATGGATTAAAATCATATGTCTAACAGCATAAATTTGTAAAGTTTCGAAAGCATAAATTTGACTATTTTAAAACCTTTTCTTTTGATAACTGTTTTTTTTTTATGTAAAATTGTGTTATTCAGGTACTTATTGAAATCAAGATCAATCGTACTCAACGATTATAACGCAGATATCACAATCTCAAGAACTCGTTTATTGCTTTAGGAAAACTCAACACAAAAACCTAAGGCTCGCTCAATCTCTAACACGTTAAGTTGTATCACATATTGATACCTCCTTATATATATATATCTTATTATCCTAAACTCATTAGAATAAATACTTAAAGATAAATATGAAACTTCCTAATCCTAATCTCATTAGGATAAACACGGTTGCTTGTAACTCAAGCTATCGTCAAGCTTACGCCAACAATCTCCTCCTTAAGCTTGATGTCTTCAGTCTTTATCTCCTGAACTCCAATGTACTCTCTCATCTCCTTGAACTTTAGCCTACCAAGTGCTTTTGTCAAAATGTCTGCCTTTTGTTTGTTGCCGGCGACATGCTCAACATCAACAAGTCCATCTTCAACACATTCCCTTATAAAATGAAATCTCTTGTGTATGTGCTTGCTTCTACCATGGAATACCGGATTTCTGGTTAATGCTATTGCAGATTTATTGTCGATACGAATCAATGTCTTCTCTGCTTCATCATTAGTTATCTCACCAAGTAGATCTCGTAGCCATATTCCCTGCTTTGCTGTTTCTGTCGCAGCCATAAACTCGGCTTCACATGAAGATAAAGCTACTATCTCTTGCTTTGTTGAACACCAAGATACTGGACATCCGTTAAGATAAAAAATATGTCCTGAAGTACTCTTTCCATCGTCTGGATCCACATTATAGCTGCTGTCACTGTATCCCACAAGTCCTTTTGTGTTAAACCGTTGAAAGTATAAACCAAAAGAACAGCTACCTCGTAGATATCTGAGTACTTGTTTCAAAGCTATCCCATGAGAAGTCTTTGGTTCGTGCATGTAACGGCTTAATACTCCAACACTATAGGCCAGATCAGGCCATGTGTGTATTAAGTAGCGAAGACAACCAATGTTGCGTCTAAACTCCTTCTCGCTGATTCCTTCTTCTTCTGCAGCTTTCGACAATCTAAGACCAGGCTCCATCGGTGTATGAGTTGCATTACACTCACTCATCCCAGCCTCTTCTAATATCTTCTCTGCATATCTCTCTTGTTTCAATCTGATACCGTCTTTGGATTGGTGTACTTCAATTCCAAGATAGTATGTAAGCATCCCAAGGTCACTCATTTCAAACTTTGAATTCATCTCCTCCTTAAACTCTTGAATGCAGTCCAAGCTAGAACCCGTGACCAGCAGGTCATCTACGTAGACTGCAACCAAAAGAACACTTCCTCCGGTTTCTTTTCTGAAAACTGATGGCTCCTTAGAACACTTGCTGAAGTTTAGCTCCTTTAGGATTGATTTAAGCTTGATGTTCCAAGCCCTTGGCGCCTGGCGCAAGCCGTAAAGGGCCTTATGCAGTTTGTATACTTTCTCCTCGCTACCTTTTACTTTAAAGCCATCAGGTTGAGATACATATACCTCCTCATAGATCACCGTGTAGGAAGGCTGTTTTAACATCTAAGTGATGTATTTCCCACCCATTAGAGGCTGCTAACGCGATAATCACACGCACTGTCTCTATTCGTGCAACTGGAGCAAACACCTCGTCAAAATCTATACCATGGCGTTGTACATATCCTTTGGCTACTAGTCTTGCCTTATGCTTCTTTATGCTTCCATCAGCTTTATGTTTTAGCTTAAAACCCCACTTCAAACCAATTGCTTTGCAGCCAAAAGGAAGATTCACTAACGTCCATGTTTTATTCTTCTTGATAGAGAAGATTTCGTCTTCACAAGCTTCTCTCCAGACCTTTTCACTCTTAGCCTCGTTCCAATCCCAAGGTTCATCATTTATGGACAAGAGAACTTTCTCAAGTTCTTCTGCAACAAGAACATAATCATCTAGGTACTTTGGTCTTGTACTTATGCGACTGGACCTTCTTAATACCTCGCTATCGCTCTCTTGTTCATATGCTTCGTCACAGCCATCTTCTGAGTGATCCTCTTCAGTATTAACTTCATCAAGTGAAGAACCCTCTGCTTCGTCTCCCGTAATGGTATTGTACGTTGGGATTGTTATCGTATCTTGCTCATCACTCTGTTTATCTCTTACTGAGTTCCAATTCCAACTTTTATATTCTTCAAACACCACGTCCCTACTAACCACCACCTTTCGAGATTTTGGATCATATAGCCGATAAGCTTTTGATCCTGGTTCAGTGCCAAGATAAACCAACTCCTTAGATCTGTCATCCAACTTTTTGAGGTAAGGACCTTCATTCTTAGCATGACAGACACATCCAAAGACACGTAAGTGCTCCACATTTGGTCGTTTCTCCTTGAAGCACTCGTATGGTGTCTGTGACTTCAACGTTCGAGTCCCAACTCTGTTGATCAAGTATGTCGAATGTCTCACTGCTTCTCCCCATAAGTAGCTTGGTACCATTGTATGCTTCATGATGCTCCTAGTCATTTCCATTAGGGTCATGTTTCTCCGTTCAACGACTCCATTTTGCTGTGGTGTATATGGTGCGGTCAAGTGGCGTTTGATACCGTGTTTCTCGCAGAAAACTTAAAACTCTTGAGAAGTGAATTCTCCACCTCTATCAGTTCTAAACGTTTTGATTACAGCTCCAGTTTCTTGTTCAACCAACTTCTTGAAGTTTTTAAATCGTTCAAACGCCTCACTCTTCTCTTTCATCAAAATGGTCCACATGTATCTTGAATAATCATCAATCAAAACGAATATGTACATGTTCTTCCCAGCAGTTGGAGGTGAAATTGGTCCGCAAAGATCCCCATGGACCAGCTCAAGCTTGCAAGAGGCGCGATAGATCGTTGCCTTTGGGAAAGTTGCCCTGGTTTGTTTCCCCATAAGACATGAGGTACACACCTCCTTCTCAATCTGTAAGCTAGGCATACCGGTGATCAGTTCCTTGTTTAACATCATCCTCATGGTGTCTGTATTGACGTGACCCAGCCTTGCATGCCAGATAGCTGAACTTGCTCCTTTCTCCACAAGAAGGCATTTTATGTTTTCCACCTCCATAGTCACCTTATAAAGCCGGTTCCTTGACCTGGTTGATCTAACCAGTATCTTACCGTCTCGATCATACATGGTTAGAGTCTCTCCTCTCATTTTAATATCACAACCAGACTCAGTGGCTTGACCAAGGCTAATGATATTGCTCTTTAGGTTAGGTATGAAATACACATCTGTAAGTGCCTTCTTTCTGCCGTCTTTGGTGATGAACATTATCGATCCCTTACCCTTTATATCTATGCGTGAGTCATCCCCAAATCTTACCTTTCCTGTGACCCCTTCGTTGATCTTGTAGAAAAAGTCACGGTTTCCAGTCATGTGGTTGCTAGCGCCATTGTCTAGGTACCAGACATTTGTAGCATCTGTACAGGATTCAAGCTTATTTGGTATGAAGTTCTTTTCATTGAGAAAGACTATCTCATGCATCATTAGCCCCTCTGCTTCATGTGTACTGTCATTCTCATTCTCTTGCGTTTCTTGGAGTTTAAGAAGACGATCAGGACAATTATATGCATAATGTCCTGTTTTATCACATCTGAAGCAGACCACTCGAGATGTGTCCCTTCCCTGCTTCCAATCATTACGTCTGTTATTACGACCACGTCCTCTTCCTCTATTGTTGAAGCGTCCTCTTCCTCTGCCATAACCTTCTTGATGTTCCTGCGATTCCGAACTTGCATACATAAGCTTTCCCTGGTCCTCTTGATGATCATCGTCTTTGGTTCTTTCTTCATAGGCTTTCAACCTACCAACGATGTCCTCATAGCTTATTGTATTCAAATCCGTAAATTGTTCTATTGCAGCAACAATGTTGATATATCTTTTCTTGGGAAGACTGCTTAGGAACTTCTTTACGATTTTAGGTTCATCAATGATCTCTCCTAGGGCAGTAGATTTTGACGTGATCTCTGCTAGTCTTCCTGAGAATTCATCTATGGTTTCTGTATCTTTCATCCTTAGTCTGCCGAACTCATCCATAAGTGTTTGCAGTCTTGCCTCACGTACCCTGTCTGCACCCACATGTCTAGTCTTTATAGCTTCCCATACTTCCTTAGCAGTGGTAAGATTCCCAACGTTTAAGAGTAAAGCTTCTGGGATTGACTGAAACAGAAGTGCCTTCGCCAAAGTGTTCTTATCAAGATCTTCTACTCCTGGTTCAATTGCTTCCCAAGTTTTATGTACCTGAAGCGCAATCTTCATCCTTATACTCCATACCGTATAGTTCACGTTGTTGAGCATAGGGTATTGTATCGCTGTTGGGATACCCTTCTTTGCTTCTGTTGTTGTAATTAAATCTCCCATGACAATTTTGTTTCTCTTGATCTCAATAATGCTCTGATACCAAATATTGAAATCAAGATCAATCGTACTCAACGATTATAACGCAGATATCACAATCTCAAGAACTCGTTTATTGCTTTAGGAAAACTCAACACAAAAACCTAAGGCTCTCTCAATCTCTAACACGTTAAGTTGTATCACATATTGATACCTCCTTATATATATATATCTTATTATCCTAAACTCATTAGAATAAATACTTAAAGATAAATATGAAACTTCCTAATCCTAGTCTCATTAGGATAAACACGGTTGCTTGTAACTCAAGCTATCGTCAAGCTTACGCCAACAGTACTTACATTCAGCTAAGCCATAAATTACTTATTTATCTGCTTAGTGAATGTTTCTATGTAACTTGTTAAGTAAATACACAAATCTGCGTTTGTGTATTTTTTTTAGAATTTTATAAATGTTTTGAAACATATCGCATTACAAACATCATTTCACACTATTCGGCATCATTTACCAGTCCATACCTTCAATTTTCAGTTTTCCATGAACATCTTAAAATGTCACCATGATATAAGAGGGTTACACTTAAAATAGCTTTATCGTTGACCCATTCACCATATCAGTTATGTTTACTCCAGGCTAGACGCTACAATTTTCTATGATCTAGGACAAATGTTTAATGAATAAAATCACACAAAGACTCCTGATATTTGTTGTCTATTTAGTAATCATAGTGTTAATACTAAATTTCATTATTAACCTAAATGCAAACGCAATTGAATTCCATGTAAACAGGTGGCAACATTGTTATTGAAGCCAAGTACGAGGGACATAAATGTAATTCAATGCCTGCAAGAAAATCTTCGAAAATATGATTTATTGGGACCACAAGCGCGTGATCTTGCGCGTTACGTTAAATGTGTTGTCTTTTCTTTATTGGGAGGATACGTAATTTATTAATAGAATTAATACAACGTCTTTTTCTCTCTTTTTATAGATTTTTCCCACCGTGACAAGTGACGTTTACGAAGACTTTGGAGAAGCTTTGTGACGATACCACCGCACTTCAAAGTTTTAAAAATCATAGTTGTTATTAATCAAAGCTTGCTAACACTTTGTAATTACATTTACCTTTTTCTTTCCCCATAAAAACTGAATATATAACTTATATATGGGATTTATGTGAAGTCACTGTTGGTTTATATATTCGAACAAACAAAAATGATAGTACATTTTGTCATAAGCAATTTTTTAAAATAACATTTTAATTTTTTTTTCACAAAAATAATATTTAAATAACTATTTTATTTTTAAAAATTAAATATATATTTTTTAATTTTTAATTTTATCTTCAAACCTTTACTCCATAATTTTCAACAGTAATTATAGATTAATTAATCTAAAAAGTATAAATGTATATTTACATTTTTGATAAAACATATTTTGATTATTTAAAAAAAATATTACCTCCATTTCAAATTACTTGTCGTTGTAGGGTAAATTTTTCGTTTCAAAATAAATGTCGTTTTATAAGTTCAATACAAAATTTTATGATTTTATATATTATTTTATTTTTGTATTGGTTGAAATGTGGTTATGTGTATAGATAATGATGTTTTTTATTTTGAGAATATGTAAAATTTAATATTTTCTTAATCTGTGTGTAAAAATCTAAAACAATAAATAAAATGAAACGGATATATTTTTATGACAATTTTTTTTAAAATCTATCATATAATATTTTTTGCTGTGTTTTTTATTGGAATAAATAATAAAGGAGTCTCCTCAGAGTGTGAAACACGCGCCAAAGGATGCGTGTAAGGAATTATTTAAAGATGTAAACGTCGTACACTTGCGCAAGACTCGGAAGTTCGCAAAGTCTATTTTTTTTGTTTCTTATATCGATTTTTAGTTTCACTTCAAACTTTAGTTATTAATTTTTAAATAGTTTTTTTTCTTGTTTGAATTTTTAAATAGTTTTGCAAGTGTTTATTATCGTTCGGCATTCATTGCTAAGCATGGTTACCGATTATACTTTTTTAAAAATAAACTATACTACTGTTATACTTGCGTATCCATATATACACGGGATATATATATACAATTCTGGTGCAATTTATTCTTGTGAACATGAATTTCATTCATTTACAATAATATGCAAGAAAATGTATACATGAAACCACGTCACTCTCTTTCATTTTAAATTTTTAATATTAGAAAAAACATTTGATTCTCTCTCGCCCTCTTGTGTTTTCTCTTATTTTAAAAAGGAAATCATGTCATTATTTCTCAACTGCATAAAATACTGTGGACCCATTCTTCATTGCCCACATGATGGATGCTGCTTATTTACTTGCACTGCCATTGCCGCCATTGGACCGTTGTTTGGTTTCTATGTATTTACTCGATTTATAAAAGACCTATGAGTACGATAAATTATATGGTGAATCTATTTTAAATTACTAGTTCGTTGCTTATGTATACAAAGTTCCAAACAAATTAGTTGGTGGTTTTTACTACATTTCCGGTTTTGGTTCTCAATGGCAAAGCCTTGTTTGAGTCTTTTCTATGGGTTAATTTCAAGTTTTCGATAATAAAACTGATTAGAAAGTTTATTGATATAAGAAATGGTTTCTATGAGAAAGAAGAAACCCCTTTACCTTACGAGCCTTTCAAAACAAACAAACAAACGAACAAAAACGTAGAGTTTGTTCAAGATGCTTAAAGCATAATTAACTTTGGTTCTTAGCCAGGATTCTTAAGGGTGGGGTCTATTTTTTTTATAAAACTCAGTTTTTAAAACCCTTTTATAAGAGTTAGCTTTTGGGAAATTTTTGTACTGTTCGCAGGGTTGACTGCACGTGGTGGTCCGCGATTGGTTCATTTTATTTATTTTTATTTTTTTAAAAAAAAGTTAAGAACCCTTTAAAATTTCTTAAGGTTAAACATGGTCTTATTGATTCCCTCGAGATCCACAAGAGGCACACGCGTGTCCCAATACTTGGCGTTTCACGACACGTACGCCTTAAAAAGAGCAGCGGGATCAATCTAGTTCACAATACAATATTTTGTATTCGTAACATCGTTTCTCCATCGTCCGATTCCAAACTGATTCTTATGGGTCCATTTTAACGAATCTGCTCAGTCAAGTCTCCCCCTAGTTCTACTGTTTTTGTCAAATTGTTCTTTTCAACATGGACGGAGGATTTTTTTCTGTGTATATTTTTAACATTCAACAAAATATATGTATCTTTGACAAAACCATAGGCCGGCGCTGCGGTCTAACTATTTATTTATAATAATAATTCAGCTTTGATAAAATCATTTAATGAAAAAGTCTTATCAATAATAGATCAAGTCACGGGTAATACATCACATGAGTATATATCTCTACTAAACCCACTCTTTTGGCTACTTAAACAATGTATTAATCAATCATGAAACGTTACAGCTTATGAAACAAAAAAAATCAACATAGGCTCCTCGAATAAGTTCAAACGTCTGATATGACTAATAAAGAACTTAATGAGAGTAAACTCTAACTAAATGATATGTTTCATTGCTGTTTTAATCCAATTAAGTATAATCACATGTCCGTACGATAGTTTATATATATAAACGATAGTCATAATTATAACTTGTAGTAATCGTCCAGTTTGTCACATGGCATGGGATCAGAAAGGGAACAACATTTGTGGCGCACCAGGCCACTAATTATAGATATAAATATAATAAACCATATAATTAGCATCTTGATCATTCATTAATATACATTAATATTCAATAAATAACTCAAAAAGCAGGCTTGCTCTACAAGTTTGATGGAATTATAGGATCATTAGGTTCATTGTTCACAGCAAGAGATCTAGAAACTGCCACGCGACAACAATGTCTCCTACGTCGAAACACATCGGTTATCGTATTAGACTATCTCCCTACGAAAAGAATGGATTGATTATTATAAAGTGAAATCCACTAATGCCCATTACATTATATTTTATTGGTTTTGGTTAATCCCACACCTAACATTAGTTTCTTAGTTGTTTAAGTAATACCACTATTAATTATGTATCAGTAGGAGCCAGAAAGGCAGCTAGCATAAGATACTCATTTTGTCGTTGATGTATCATATTCTTATAAATTATAAATTAGATCCATCATCGACCTTGTTTTATCATCATGAATGATAGTTGTTCGGGCATGCACAGCAGCACCTTGCACAATTTTTTTTGTGAAGAGGAATATTCATTATGGGCTTGAAAACATTTGGAGAATTGTAAGGTTGGGCTATTTGTAATATTTCATTATTTATTTTGGGCCACTTAACTTGTGTATAACTTTGTTATAGCAATTTCATAGGTGGAGCTCTCCAAATTAGTATTATAATAGTGTAGTTTTGTTAAATAGTCAACTTTTAATTTATTTATTAAAATCAAGAAGGTTTTCTTACAATAAAAACTAAGATGACTAAAATCATTAAAATTCTTAGTGAATAGTTATATCAAACTAGATAATTGATTATAAATTACTCTTTTTGTTCCAAAATAATCCATGTTTTAAAAAAATAATTTTGTTTCAAAACATATATATTTTTACTTTTCAGTTTAATTTTTAGTAGATAATAATGGTAAATTGTAAACTTAAAAAAAGTAATTGTATTTTTTTTAATTTTGATTGGTTAAAAATTATGGGAAATAACTAATCACAAAAATTATACATTTAATACTAAGATTTAATATATTTTATCAATATGTGTGAAGATTCCAAAACATGTAACATTTTGAAATAAAGAGAATATATGTTAAAAGTTAAAATGTTAATTTTTTTGAAGTTTTACAGCTAAAGTCCTTGACACTATTAACGAACAGTTAAATTGATTTATTAAATTAAATAATTAATCACAAATTTAAAATAAATAGATATTTTGAAAGATTTAAAGATAATTTTCATATATATATATATATATATATCAAATTTGTTATCCGAAACAAATATTTATTTTTTGAGAGTATAAATAATAATTTATCATACTAGTTTTTGAATTAAATTCAAGCCATAAGATAATATGTTTGCAAGCACGGATGAACCATCTAAATAATTCTTGCTCTTAGTTCTTGTGTTAACAATTAGAGTGAATAAAACCACTGGCACACTTAATAAATAATCAAATTTATTTATTGAATTGACTAATTGATTATAACTTAAAAACTAAAATATATTTTAAAATTAAAAGAATATTCCTATATATAATGTGTTGTTGTCAGAAATAAATATTTTTCAATCATAAGTTTTTAAAAAATTAAGAAATAGAAAATTCACAAATACTAAGCAAAAAATAGTTTACTTTCAAATCTATAGGAGATATAGATTATACTTATACAATGTGAATGTTCCAAATTTCTAGCACAATAACAATAATAGATATTTTGTTAAATATAAATTAACTGATGTTTAAATTTTTTTAGAAACACAGATAATAATGTATGCTAGTTTCTGAATTAATATTTCACGCCATGAGATGATTATACCCGCGACGAAAGACCTAGTTAAATAATACCCTTAAGAAAAAATCAATTTCCAGGTTCGTTGTTTTTTTCCTAAAGCAAATCGATTTTAAAACTCTATAGAGGAGTATAATAGTCCGTATTTGTAAGAAATATTTGTTGAATTTTGGTCATTTAGCTGACATGATGAGTCACGTAACCGAATAATTACTCAGTGGGATACACATTTCCTCATATTTAAGATTAAAATGGCTTGATCTAGTGATTTATTTTGATTTTGGTTTTGATTTCTGGTTTGTACGAGATAAGGAAATATAGAAATGCACAAAAGATTTGTTCACCCGATGTTTGCTGATTATACTCACCGAAGAGGGAACGATATCCCTTACCAGCTTCACTAAGCCTTTAATCAAGATTACATGCTCGCAACAATGGCGATCACTCGTCAACAGATTTTATACAAAAGAGTTTAGCATACTTATCGAATCCTCTCTGAAACCGGTAAACCACTGTCGGATTCGTCGATACTAACTGATATCCACCGACGTGATTCCGTCGAGTTTCACCCTCTCGATCTTGAGCTAAGTCTCTTCTCTCTCGTTCTCTGATCTTTGATCGTTTTCTTCTTGCTTCTCACAAGTTGCAAATCCAGCTATGAGCTTGTTATAATAAACTCATCCACTCACATTTCAAATCAAAATGCTGCATTCCATTTAGCTGAATCATTTTGAGCTTAGACTTGGGCTGTTGTTCTTCTTTCATGTTTCAGATGGGCAAGAGCTAAAGCAGACGAAGTTGGGCCAGGACAAGCGAAACCCACTCAATGTTTGCCTGAATTTAGGTTCACAATCTTCACCTCTCTCTCTCTCTCTCACAATCTCCACCTCTCTCTCACTCTCTGACACACAATCTCCACCTCTCTCTCTCTCTCTCTCTCTCTCTCTCTCTCTCTCTCTCTTTGAAACCCTAGCTTCCAAACTCTCTCCCTTCTCCCTATGGCAATTCGTCGCATCCATCTTAGAACTGTTCTGATGACCTTAAGCTTCTAACCAGATCCACCGACTCCTAAATGCAACCGTAGTAACCAAGTAACTCTATGTATCTCTTCTTTTTCCTTTTCTCTATGTTCCTTTCAAGTAAGAACTCATAGAGTCTTCACTAGAATCATACCTTCTATTCTTTCTGCAGATCCTGAATAAGCCGGTTACAGACAACACACAGTTCCCTCTGCATGTACCAGATCTCAACCGAAAAACTCATCAACCTTTATGCAAGTGACTGATCTGAGCCAAAACCAACTGATCTCACCGGCCAACCCCAAAAGCTTTAACCTTTACCAACTACGACCATAGACAAGTCATCTCGACCATTTTCCTTTCGATTTTCATTAAAAACTTTCAGACGTAAACTGATGTAGCCCAAAGAAACCCTTTTTGACTCTATTTCTTTTTGTTTCAGAAAAATAAATGCAGTAGACTGAAACTGATCTTTTACTCTAAGGTGACTAATTGGTCCCTGGCAACAATGCCAAAAAATTTGATAGGTCATGTTTTAACCCTATTATCTAACTACGGACATTGAAATACACAGTAGTAATAAGAGATAGATTCCACATGGAACGATGATCACACGCATAGTAGCATGCAAGTTACTAGCTAAAGCCATAAAAATGATTATTTTTTTTGGTTTTCAGTTTCTTAATTCAGTTCCTTTGTAATTTATTGGTTACTTAAGTATTTGGAAACAAAATTCAATTTTACTAGAGAAGACTTCTAAAAAGTCTTCTATGATAATAAGGTTAGTTTTGAGATTGATCAAAATTTTGTAAAAAATTTACTTTTATAGAAATTTTTTAGAGAAGTCTTCATACTGTCACTTGAAATCTTCAAAGTGTCGCAAGAAGTATGCGTACGTTAGTTTTGCAATTGACCATATTTGACTTTGTATTAGAGACTTCCAAAAAAATACTCTCAAAACCAAAGTTTTGACCAAAATCTCGAGATAAAAAATATTAGACGACTTTTAATGAAATCTGGTAGTTAATTAATTTTTAAATTAAATAAATTATTATTGTTCTTAATTGCAAAATTGACCTTAGAAAACTTCTTGCAACATTTAGAGGCTTCCTCTGACAGTAAGAAGAATTCTGCTCACAACAGACTTATCCTAAAGCCATGTTTATCTCCGGTCTCTTAAGGTGGGGTTCTTAACTTATTTTGACTCTTTTTAATTTTTTTTTTTAATTTTTTTTAGTTAAGAGACGACTTTTAGGTTTCTTATTTAAGAGACGGTTCTTAGGTTTCTTATTTAAGAGACGGTTCTTAGGTTTTCTTAGTTAAAAGTTAAGAAACGTTTTTTAGAAAAGTTAAGAACCTCTACTAAGAGACTTCCAATAAACATGCCCAAGTCTTTATATGAAAAAGTCAAAATTCTTCAAAATTTTAATCATTTACAAAACTGACCTTACTTAATAATTTTGGTTAAATTACGATTTGGTACACTCTAACTTCTTCGAAGTAAATTATTTGATATGATCTGGCATGAAACTTAAGTAAACTTTTGTTAGAAATAGAATACTTTATTAATTTATAGAAGTATTAATATATAAAAGTATTTTCAAATAGTATGAGCAAACTTTCTAACAAATAATTTTAAAAAAAAAAAATCTAAAATAATTAAAAAAAAAATAATTATAAATTCTAAAAGTTAAATAACTTTCATTATCAATTGAAAATCTAACATAAACTGAATAGACATATATTATAAAGCATCATTTGTTGTTAAATAAAATGTATTAATATGGCATTATTGAAACTATTTATATATTACTTTAAAATATAAATTTTATACTTTTATCATATTACATTATGTTTTCAACTGATTTAGCTTGGAGGTGGATCAATTTATTATCATCAGATAATTAATTAGTATAATAATATTATAATTTGAAACTCTTATTAAAAATGTATTAGTTATTCTTATTTTAGATTTTCTTCAACCATATCAAAGTGAAATAAAAATTTAAAAAGAAAAAAAATATATATATATACCTTTAAATTTTCCTTAACTTTTTTTAATTAAAAAAAAAATTGTGTTCTCTAACTAAAAAAGAACATTAGTGGTTCTTTCACCTCAAACCAACAAAAATTAATTAACTTTACAATATGATCTTAGAATAAAAATATTATATTTATTATGTTCAACTTAAAGTAGTTTTTAAATTTTTTTTATAAAACTAAAATATTTTTTTAATATAAGATGGTTTTATTGTAGACTACAACTACTAGTTTATAATATATTTTTTCCTATTTGAATTCCTAGACCATTGCTAAATTTTTCAGAAAAAAACATCTGGTTTTGTTATTATGTTTAGACAGCTAATCATAAATTAAGTTGACAAAAAAATAACAAATTCATTATAAATTTCAAATTTTGTTGAAAGGAGATAAAACTCATAAATGCATGTGCATGTCCGAACAAAAAAAAAATACACATAAGTTTGTTTTGTTTTGATTACCAGATTGGCACTAGCAAGTAAACTAAAACACTAATAATAACAGGAGCTTTCTAACAGTGTTAAAAAAACATGAGCTTTCCAACAGTGTTAAAAAAACATGAGCTTTCTAACTTCAGGTATTAAACGGGTGTTAAAATGAACCAATACATCAATGAGTTTACTCAGGTCAGCTCGGATTTTTTATGAGTTAGTATAGTATTTTAAAATTCATTTAATAAATATGTTTAATGATCTTAAATTATATGAGTAGTTTAAAGAGTGTAATCTAATATAAGTAATAAATCATGAGTTAACTCACAAAAAATCATATTATATAAATGCGCTTTCCTATGCTTTTTTTTTATCAACAACGCTTTCATATGCTTAACATCCACATTCTCAAGATACCAGTCCATGTATGTGTTTAGTTAGCCTAGAAGCCAATGATTTAAGAAACTTTCTAATTACAACATAAATATACTATATATAGAGCCAGGCCGTCTCTCCACTAAGGCTTGTAATTGTAAAGCATTGGCTTTAAGCCACCTAATTTAGTTTGGAAAAATAGTCCACATTTCCAAAAATATTGTATAGCTTAAATGGTTAAATAAAGAAGTAGCCCTTTTTATCTCTGGTTCACATTACATGTGTTTTTATATAGCTTTGCCATTGATATGGTTTACATGTGTTTTTATATAGCTTTGCCATTGATATGGTTAAGCCTCCTATAGATCTGGGACAGCACTGAGGAAATACAAATATAGGACGAACATGCTTCTACTTTTCCTCGACAACAATCACATAGAGAGGTTTACCTCGTAGATCTCTATCTTAATATAAATTCCATTTACATATCCCACGAAAGCATCTTATTCGCGAATTAATATCTTCACAATGTCATCGTTTGCTCCCGTTCTCTTCCTCGTCCTAGTCTTGATCCCTTCCATATTATCAGCACCCGTGAAAAATTTAACCAAAGACTATTACCAAGAAACGTGTCCTGACTTCAGTAAAATTGTTCGAGAAGCAGTTGCGACCAAGCAAGGCCCGCCGGGGAGGACAGCTGCTGGAATACTCCGTCTCTTTTTCCACGACTGTTTCTTAGAAGGATGCGACGCCTCCGTACTAATTGCTAAAAACCCTTTAAACAAATCTGAACGCGACGATGAACTCAACCATTCTCTCACGGAAGAAGCGTTTGAGATCGTGACTCTCATTAAAACAGCTCTTGAAGAGTCTTGTCCCGGTGTTGTGTCTTGCGCAGACATCTTGGCTCAGTCCACGCATGACGTTGTCACAATGATTGGTGGGCCTTCCTACGAAGTCAAGTTAGGTCGTAAAGATGGGCTTGAGTCGAAAGCTCATAAAGTTGGACAAAACTTACCAGTACCAAACCACACGGTCGCCAACATGATGTCTTTGTTCGAAAAAAAGGGTTTCACTCTAAAGGAGATGGTTGCGCTAAGTGGCAGTCACACTATCGGAATTGCCCATTGCAAAGATTTCAGCAGCAGGATCATTGGGCCACAGCCTGATCCAGACATCGAGGCAGGATACGCTGAAGTTCTTAAAAGTATATGTAAGGATCACACGGTGGATGAAACGAGGGCGTCGTTTCTTGATCCGGTGACGCCAGGCGAATTCGATAATATGTATTACAAGAACTTGGTGAAAGGGATGGGACTGTTAGCTTCCGACTTCATCTTGTTTAAAGATAATAGCACGAAACCGTTCGTGGAGTTGTATGCGAATAACCAGACGGCTTTTTTCGAGGATTTTGCACGTGCCATGGAGAAACTAGGCCTGGTCGGTGTCAAAGGCGAAGGAGATGGAGAGGTGAGACGCAAATGTGATGAATTAAACAAACCTAACGTATAATTTAGCACTATTTTAAGACCCGCGTTTTGAACAGAATGAACATTGTATATAAAAATTAATTTACGTGTTATTATATATTTTACGTTTTGTACATATTATAAAAGGGTTTTCTGCAAAAAAAGAACCTTCAATGTAGGTTTTTGATATTAAGCATTAAATTAAAAATTGAACCCGATGGAATTCAAAACTTGCAACATGACCAAACATAACAAGCCACCAAACCAACTCGACTATCAAATATATTCATTTATTCATGAGACGCAAGCATATATATTCTTTGTGTTTCGTTACTCTGTATAATTGGGAATCTAGGGATTGAGTTTCGAAGTTCCAAAAAAGCAGACCGAGCTTCTTCTTCGTTTTCGATGCCTCATCGAAGGTTTTTCCTTCTCTTGCTCAATTCTCTTAAAGTAGAGCATATAACTCAAACGGAGTCACCTTAATTTTCCACTTTAAGAACCTTAATTCGCGGAATCAATTAAAAATTTGAAAGTTGAGTTGAAAAGTCCAAATTCCTCACTTAAAGAACCCTAATTCACGATACCAGAACCTTCAGAAACCTGTTATTTTCGGCTAAAACGACTTTAAAATGGTAGAGATACAGTTACAATCGAAACACAAAGGATATATATGCTTGCGTCTAATAAATAAATGAATATATCTACTAGGCGAGTTGGTTTGGTGACTTGTTATGTTTTGTCATGGTGAAGGTTTGAATCCAGTCGGTTGTAGTTTTGATTTCTGTTAAAAGTAAACGACTGTCACGCAGTGCCGTGCGAGCCTTTTTTGGAGCCTAAGGCTAGTTTTATATGTATTAAATATATATAGATTGATTATAACTATACTATAATTTCAATGATATAAAATAATGAGAATAAAATAATTATAAAATAAATGATCATGTTTATGTTTAACTATAAATCATATTCATATCAGTTTATGAAAATACTTTTTAACAAAATCAGAAACTCAATATTCATATGAAGAAAAGACATCTCTTTTGCAGATATACCACTAAATATGATATACCATATAAACAAAATGAAAATGTAACATGTTAATCATTACCATTCATACCACTAACTATGATAAAACCTAATTATAATATGCAAATGTATGAAGATAGTGTGTAAATTTTTTGGAAAAGTAAACAAAACAGCTAAATATTTTGAACTTGAATAAATAAATAAGAAAAAAACATATCTGTCATTGGGGTTTGGTTAAGATTATACAAGAAACAAATGAAAAATATTTCTAAGCTATTAAACAAAAATATATTTTAAATATTTTGGGGCCCTAAATTTTGACAAATTGAGTGAGGCCTGAGGCTAATGCCTTTTTGCCAATGCTATAAGCACGGCTCTGCTGTCACGTCATCGATACACAAATGGTTTATATCGCGGTTTGACTGGAATTTGGAAGGTTGACCCATAGATTTTTGATTTTGAGAGTTAAATTGCAAAAAAACACATTATTAAATAAAACTAACAAATAACTATATATTAAGTAATTGAATAACAATTAACTTTACGTATATAATTAAATTAGTGCAAACCTATCGAAACAATCACTTTTGTAGTAAATAAATCTAAACAATCATATTTTGTAGGGATGTAATTAAATTTAAATGATATTAGTATAGATATATAATATCTTTTAATATCTATTAAATGAGACTTTTTAATCATATGATTCTTATGATTATCTATATTTGTCTATAACAAAAATTATAAATCAATGATAACAAAATTTCCAATATGTGACTTTTAATAGTTTTAATAGTTTATAATTATTTTTGAAAATTCACAGTAAATTTTAAAACTAAAATTTTAAATACTCAATTCTTGTTCAACTAGATTTTAACCCGCACGTCCGTGCGGATATTTTTCTATTTTATAAATATATTTGATATTACTACAAATATTTTAAATATATAATTTTTCATTTAGTGCTATACATTGTGTAACTCTATAATATTTTTTATATTTTTTCCTCAAAATTATTAATATATAGTGATTTGTTTAAAATATTTTAATTTATTATTAATTTTTATTTACTTACTAATATATTTTCGAGTTGAAATACAATAAAATAACCATATGAAATAATCAAATAAAGAATCTTTTTTTAAAATATGTTTTTTCTTTAATTTATACATTTTGCATATAATATATTTTAAATTTTATTTATTTATATTACTTAAAAGAAATCTATTTAATATGTATAAGAAAATATACTTTAACATATATCATTTTAATGTTTTACGGAATTAATAAGTAAAAACACTGTTTTATTTAAATAATATAGACCTATTTTTACTAAATTTTATACATAGTAGTATCTATCATATTATTTTATTTAAAATTAATTTTGAATTTTTTCGTTACTACATCTAATCTATTAATTTATACATAAGATATTTGAATTTTAGTACTATTTAAAAGAAAATTCCCAACATATATTTTATAATTAAAACAAAAATAAATTTAAAATTAAAATTTGATTTGTCACTAATATTTTAAGTGAGTTGCTAAAATACCATAGTTTTCTATTGACATTTAAAAAAAATAGTATATGAATTAAAGTTTATTATATATTATTATATTTCTGTATACAAACATTTTTAAAAAATATATTGCTGAGAGTTTCAATATAAATAAAAAATTGTAGATATATAAGTTTAACATATTTTAATACATTTATTTTGTATAAAGCTATTATACAGTTTATGAATTTTAGCCTATTTTAATGAATGATGATTTATTTAAATGAAAAACTTTAGAATTTAAAATTTGTTAATTTACCTATTTAATATAATTTTATCCTATTTAATTCATGTAACACTTCCATTTTCATATAATCCAGAGTTTATTTATAGAATTTATAAAAAATAGTAGAATTTTTATTTTCTTGTTTATAATAAAATTTTAGTTAACATTGATTTATAATAATATTATATAACTAATTACAAAATTTATTAATGTATTATTTTATAAAAATATTTAAATTCTTATGTAAGATTTTGTTAGATTCTTTCTCAACAGATTATGTTATAATTAAAAAATAAAATTCAAATATTTAGTTGGTTTATTATTAATGTAAATAATTAAATATGTCATATTAACTAATTTTTGAAATGGTCTAATTACTATTTGTTAATAGTAGAAATTTTTTTAATTTTTTTTAATTCATCTATTTAATATAATTTTACCATATTTAACTAATGTAACACTGCTATTTTTATATAATAAAGAATATATTTATAGAATTTATGAAAAACAGTGTAGAATTTTATTTTCCTGTTTTATAATAAAAACTTAGTTAAATTGATTTATAATAATATTATATTACTAATCACGAAATTTATTAATTTATAATTTTATAAAAATATTTAAAATTTTAAGTAAAATTTTGTTAGATTCTTTCTCAATAGATTTTGTTATAATTAAAAAAATAAAAATTCTAGTTGGTTTATTATTAATGTACCAAATTTATATACTCAAAATATTGGATGGGTGTTGCACATGTTTTAGAAGGATTGAAAATTCTGTTATCAAATTATAAATATGGTATAATGAGTTGATGAATATTTTGAAAAAAAAATTTGGTTCCTAATTGATTGATTATCTAAATCGTGATTGTTTAAAAAATCTATTATACCTAATATCTAATATATTTAAATTTAAAATCTTATAGGTTCAAAAATAGACTATTTTATTTGGTTCATAATTAATGATTATCAAAATTGTGATTGTTCAAAAATCTATTATATCTAATATCTAATATTTATTTTATATAAAGCTATTATACAGTTTATGAATTTTAGCCTATTTTAATGATGAATGATGATTTATTTATATGAAGAACTTTAGAATTTAAAATTTGTTAATTTACCTATTTAATATAATTTTATCATATTTAATTCATGTAACACTTCTACTTTCATATAATCTTTATAGAATTTATAAAAAATAGTAGAATTTTATTTTCTTGTTTATAATAAAATTTTAGTTAACATTGATTTATGATAATATCATATAACTAATTACGAAATTTATTAATGTACTATTTTATAAAAATATTTAAATTCTTAAGTAAGATTTTGTTAGATTCTTTCTCAACAGATTTTGTTATAATTAAAAAATAAAATTCAAATCTTTAGTTGGTTTATTATTAATGTAAATAATTAAATATATCATATTAACTAATTTTTGAAATGGTTTAATTACTATTTGTTAATAGTAGATAAAATTTTAAAATTTGTTAATTTAACTGTTTATTATAATTTTACCATATTTAACTAATGTAACACTGCTATTTTATATATAATAGAGAGTATATTTATAGAATTTATTAAAAAATAATGTAGAATTTTATTTTCCTGTTTTATAATAAAAACTTAGTTAAAATAATTTATAATAATATTATATTACTAATCACAAAATTTATTAATGTATAATTTTATAAAAATATTTAAATTTTTAAGTAAAATTTTGTTAGATTCTTTTATATTAGTAAAATAAATAAATTAATAATATATTTATAGATATTTTTATATAACATACACTGTATATTTCGAGATTGTTTTTTTACGACAAAGAAATAACAACCCATTAAAATTAATTAATTTAAATATGTTATTTTAAGTGATATCGGAGGAATCTGTAAATAAGAAAGAAATGGGATGACTAAATGTGTAAATAGAAGAAAATATTTAATCTGCTATCCATATTTCCAAACATTCTTCATTTAGTCACTATCTATGTTTCCAAACATTCCAATTTTGTACTTGATTTTTAATAATATAAATGTTAGTTAATAGATAAGTCACAACATTTTTTAATAAGTCCAAAAAAAATATGCCAAGGTAATTTCAAATAGGACTCTGTTTTAATATAGTAGATGCAAATTTTAAAATTTTAGAAATTTGTGTACATTTATATGGTATATACTTTAATATATATATATATCAGGTCAGGGTATACACTTGTGTCTTAAACGGGTCAACTTATGACTTTGTATGGCCTTCTTTTTGGTCTGATTAAGTTTTCTAATTCTTTTTTCTTCTGGCGAGAGACCTATGAAACTTTTGTTAAATGAATTCTCTTTCACTTTATTTATATTTTTCTTCGTAAAATATTTTTGCTCGTCTAATAAATTTATAGTAAATATTTAAGAGTATTGATGTGTATATCCTTTCATTGGTAACGCATTATTCATTTATTAAAGCTCTTCTGGTTGATGCCCTTTGACAAAAAAAAGGCTCTTATGTTTGGCAAAATCCCTCTGGTTATGTTTGTTTATTAGCATTTGGAATTATGGATGGATCTTATTCTCTTCTTTTGTCTTTACAAAGAATATATGTGAAAGTCTTTGCTGCGTCAACGTCCAAAGGTTCTGACACTTGTCAGAGAACCATGTGTTTAGTAATGAAGGCAGATCGATTTAGACACGTAAAGCAGTCGAAGCTTTGCATCGCTGTAATGATGACCAAATAATTTTATTCCACATTTTCTCTTATTATTCCTTATTTTTGGCGATAAGAAATCTGCATATGCCGACAAAAAAGAAGTATGCACATCTGTATAAGCAACTCAAATTAACGACCATGTAAACAAAAAGGCATCTAACATAGTTATCCCTATAAACCTACTTGGATTTCTTAATTTTTTTTGTCTAAAAAAAAATTTTTAAACCGAACCAATCGCGAACTGATACGTGTCAGTAGAGTCCGCGAATAATGTAAGAAACCCATAAAAATCAGTTTTTAATTCATAATCTTTGTAACCGACTCTTATATTATTCATAAGTGTCAGTAGGATCCACGAATAGTGCAAAAACCCATAAAAATCAGTTCTTAATTCATAGTTTTTGTAACCGACTCTTATACTGTTCATAAAACCTATGCAATAAATACTTTCTAAAAAACCTACTAAGAAATCTCTATAATCATGATCTAAGTGTACATGAAAAAAGAACAAATATTAAGTCGGAGAACAAACGTCATTTCATATTTTTTCATAATGCAACATAACGTTAAAGTTTGAGATTTGTATATTTTGAACTGTTTTTGTTTTGTGGTATATATAGTAAACTAGAAAAGAGAGTTTGGTATAGCTAAAGTGAAATCGAGATTGAGAGTTTCAGTCTCTGGTCTTGTCCCTGTGAGACTTGACGAATCCGAAGACAATCGTTCGTAGCTTGGACATCTTCGATCCACATTCTGATAGCAGTTTTGAGACAAAAAAATATGAATAAGAGATCATATCATAAAATCTTATATAGATTTGCAAATTTAACAATTATCCCCCTCCTTCTTGATTTGTACAAAAAAGTCATAGTAAATTAGTTCAAAATGGTCACAGTAATTAGTTAATTATATTTGAAGATTTTAAAATATTTTGATTGAAAAAACAAAGTATATATCTCCCCAAAGTCTTTATTTTCTCTTCTTTTGAGAGATAAAAGAAACTTTTTATTACCTAAATGGAAGACAAAAGGTAAATTAAAAGTTCTTTATACTAACTTTTTTTTTTCCTTTTCACCCTCTAATTTTGCAGACCCATTTCATTTCAGTGATCTTTTGGTTAAGTTTTTAAATATTTGATACCTTATTGGATGACATGTCTAGACCCGATGCCTTTGGCTTTAAATGGAACCGAACTTCACTGTTATAGAGACAGACATCCCAGTTTAATCACACTTGTGAAGAAAAAATAATGTAAAGCTTTTGGACTAAACTTTGATAAAAAAAAAAGATTTTAGGCTAAACTATAACAAAATAAAACAAGCGTTAAGTTTCTCATATGATACAAATATAGAAAATTGCCTAATTAGTATGGCGATCCGTCTGACGAAAATAAAATAACACCATAAACTAAAACGAATATAATTGAGTAATATTAAGACAGATACAAAACATACCTTGAGGAGTTATTCCACAGACCTTGGATATCTCTGGCTTGTCTCTCACTGTTTACTTGTGATCCATTCTCGCAAGTATCTGATTGCCCTATATATATATTAATACACACACACACACTTACCAGTTATTTAATGATGTAAGAGATAGATTAATTAAAATAGAAAACAAAATTAATCAAATAACCTGAGGATGTTGTAGGCTTCTCAGTAGATTTGATGGTCCGATACATCTGAAAATTATATTTGATTACAAGAAACTACTTATATATATTAATGATAGTAAAAAAACAAATTTTGTAACACTGACAGTAATTATTATAAGAATAAGTTATGTCGACCAATACACATACATGTGCACATGTATGTAGACTTTTCTATTCACGTGTGTTTATATACAGTTATCCCTGTCTCTATATATATATGTGTGTGCACGCACACAGAGATAGAGATGGATAAAGTAAGAAAAAAGAGAGCAGAGTAAAAAAGCAAAGCATTTACGATTCATGAAAGTGTGCAGTCAGACACAGAGATGGGGTATGTGCATGGGTCTACGTGTCTTGTTCTAACCATTAGTCAAAATATGCAGAGAAGTAATTTATATGTTATCATTGAATAATCATGCATATACATGTATGTCTACATATATGAATCTTGAGTCATTGACGAACTATGTCTTCTTTGTACTTTACCTTTTCTTCTCCATCTCTTAGTAACATATAGAAAATGACTCACTTTCGGCTATATCTAGGTTTTGATTCCTTTTCCTATGTTTTGTTATTGTTGTTATTATTTATTGTTTCACCTAGTATATATTGTCTCAATGGTAAAGACCAAACGATTAATCACAGAAAATATTTAGTCATTTCATAAAATTTGTGCAGTGGGTTCGGTTCATTTGCATATTATATACAAATACAATACAAGAAAATCATGTGGTGGATTTTGATTCAATATACACATATTATAGGGTCTAACTAGTTTTAGACTAACTAGTATACATTGTAAAAGTTAGGAGTACTAATGGATAAAATTACCTGTAGATGAGATTTAACATGAGCCAATGTGAGATCTTGAACATCCATCAGCTCAAGTACTGATTTTGGAGTGGCTCCTGAAATATTATTCAAAAAGCACAATAAAAATATAATCATATATTCAGATCCCCATTCAATAATTAGTTAAAAAGGAGAGAGATATACTATTAACTAAAAAGGAGAAAAGAACAGGAAATAGTGAAAAAGGACAATACTTTCATGACCACCCAATAATTGAACAGCATGAACGAAATGTGCATGAAGGGTCGTCGTCCACCGCATCCTCGGAGCCCTTACTCCTCGTTTTGCCGTTAATCTTTGCGGCTGAGCTTGACGGTGGTGAAGATTATAACTATAATTAGGGTTTGCGTGTTGACCGTTGACTTCACTGAAGAAGAAAGGAGTGGGAGAAGAATAGTAATAGTGGTCAAGAATTTGATTGTGGCGAAGAGGGGTTCCTCTTATTGGTCTTACCATCAAATTCGATCTCAAATCTTGATCTAGAGGTTCCCTGTGTTCTTGATTATGATCAGTCTTGGTGGGTTCATTGTTTGGAGTGAACTGGAGAGTGTGGATGAGATGGTCAGAAGTCTTTCTGTCTGAATCTGATGCTTTACTACCAAACAAGAATCTCCTTTGGACTTCTTCTTCTTCTTGTTGTTTTTCTCTTCTTCTGCTGATCTTCAAGTACAAGTCAGGTTGTGAAGGGAAAAGCTCCATAACAAGAGTAAATTGGGAATGAATATAAGATAATATTTTGATGAATTTTGTGGAATAAGAGAGGAGGGGGGGGGGGTAATCTTATTTATCAGAAAGGTTTTTTTTTTCTTCCTTAATTGAATGTTTGTTCTTGGTGAGAGGAGAAAATCAGTTGCAAAGGCTTAGAGAGAGAGAGAGATGGCAAAAGGTATGAGGAGAATGAGAAGTCTCTTTCTTCTCTGTTCCCTTTGAGAAAATGACACTGTAAGAGTCTAATAAAGGGGTTGGGTGAAACATGAATTTTCATTCAATTTTTTCTTCGTATATACAGGAAAATATTAATTTTAGTGGCATACTTTGTTACAATGTATATATCATCTATCACATATCAATATTTAATGTGGGTATAACAATAATGTATGGAAATATTCCATTGTTTGTGTTCAGATTTACATGTGAAAATGACACTTGGGTTGAAACTGAGATTTGCGTGTTATTGTTGTTATTTTAAATAATTGTTCATGAGAATGAAGAAAAAAACATGTATCAAATGCTGATATATATTTATATACAAAAATCGCAGTTAGCTACTTATTTAGTTGTTGATAAAATGGTACAATATAAATCGGAAAGAAAGCTATTATGAATTTTAAAAGATGGAGACAATAAGTCTCGTCATTACTTTGTTTATTTGTTTCTTCTTCCAATTGTTTGTCTTCTCTGAAGCTAGACTTTGGAATTATACCGAACATTATTTACTTGCTTTACCGTCTTGGTGGCTGGTTGCCTAAGAATTTCTTGATTATGATTCCTGGAAATGTTTTTTTTCTTCTATATATTGTTTGTGGGTGAAGGTGATTTTATTTTTTTTATTACAATAAATACTGAAGCTTAAGAAAATATAGAAATTGGAAAGTATAATATCACCTGAATTTTATTTATAGAAACAATCATAAAGTTCATGATAGAGGTCTATATTTCTCTGTAAATCCAGCATTAGATGGTTGAAACATCATAATACAATCAAAATCATCTTTCCCAGAGAGAAGAAGCTAGCAAACATTGACATCAAAATACATATATGGAGTGCAATTTTTATTATCATGTTATTGTTCTCGCGTCCACGTAATTATAGGGGAAAGAAGACCCTTAACATGAGTTTTTGGCAAGCTGAGTTAAAAGAGTCCAAGTTACCAGCGGCGGATCTAGGTATAGAAGGAAAGGGGCAATTGCCCCCAGTAAAACATACATTTAAATTTAAAAGCACCAAAATGTATATGTATCTTCCAACTTAGGGCATGTTTAAAGCATCTTTAACCCTGTAACTCCACTAGGGATTTTTATTATTTTAATTTTTTTTCTTTTGATTTAAAAAAAAATTAAAAATGAACCAATCATGTGCCGCCTGTGTCTGTGGAGTCCGCAAACACTACAAGAACCCAAGCAAAATAGATTTTTATTTGGAGACTTTAAGAACTTTCTCTTAAGTTTTGGTGGGCCTTCCACCCTTTAAGAAACCCATAAAAACCCTTTAAGAGACACCAATAAATATGATCTTAGGTCTCTTAGCATGGGGTTTTTAGCTTCGATAAGAGACGTTTTTTAACTTTTAACGAAAAAACTTCAGAATCTTTAAATAAGAGACATAATAGACGTCTCTTATCCGAAAAATATTATAAAAAAGTCAAATCAAGTTAAAAACTTCACCCCTAAGACCATGATTAACTCGGGTTCTTAGGGTGGAGTTCCTAACTTCGGCTAATAACCGTTTCTTAGCTTTTAACTAAAAAATATAAGAACCGTCTCTTAAATAAAAGATATAAGAACCGGTTTTTAGCCGAAAAATGTTAAAAAAAATCAAAAAACAAAAAAGTGTCAAATTATAAATTAAGAACCTCAAATTAAAAACACGGGTTAATCATGCTCTAAGAGACCGGATTAAGAACATGTTTAACCCCACCTCTTAGGTGGGTTTTTAAGAGGTGAGACCCATAAAAACCCTAAGAGCCACCCTTTCTCCTCTTCTGCAAGAGCCAACTCTTAAGAGGTTCTTGTACTGTTCGTGGATCCCACAAACACGTAGCGACCCGCGATTGGTTGATCTTTTTTTTTTGAAAAAAATCAGAAAAAAAAGAAAAAAGCTAAGAGTCCCTAAGAGACTCTTAGGGTTAAACTTGCTCTAAACATGGCCTTATTTTTTTGTTTTGGGGTCAATCCTCCAGCTTAGTTGGTCCAAACCTTCTATTTTCATCCACTGAACCAAGGTTTGAACAAGTCTTTGCCCCTTGTACTCAGAGCCGTGCTTATAGCATTGGCAAAAAGGCATTAGCCTCAGGCCTCACTCAATTTGTCAAAATTTAGGGCCCCAAAATATTTAAAATATATTTTTGTTTAATAGCTTAGAAATATTTTTCATTTGTTTCTTGTATAATCTTAACCAAACCCCAATGACAGATATGTTTTTTTCTTATTTATTTATTCAAGTTCAAAATATTTAGCTGTTTTGTTTACTTTTCCAAAAAATTTACACACTATCTTCATACATTTGCATATTATAATTAGGTTTTATCATAGTTAGTGGTATGAATGGTAATGATTAACATGTTACATTTTCATTTTGTTTATATGGTATATCATATTTAGTGGTATATCTGCAAAAGAGATGTCTTTTCTTCATATGAATATTGAGTTTCTGAATTTGTTAAAAAGTATTTTCATAAACTGATATGAATATGATTTATAGTTAAACATAAACATGATCATTTATTTTATAATTATTTTATTCTCATTATTTTATATCATTGAAATTATAGTATAGTTATAATCAATCTATATATATTTAATACATATAAAACTAGCCTTAGGCTCCAAAAAAGGCTCGCACGGCACTGCTTGTACTGTTTTTGTCCCTTCATTATATTTTTTAGATCCGCCATTACAAGTTACCTAATTATAACAGATACATAGATATAGTTTTCGTTTTTCGAATAAACTACATATATAGTTTTGACTTTTGAGTTTAAAAACGAGGTGTATTTTCTTTTTACAAATACCATTCATTGTTTATTAGAGAATTTAAAAAACACGTCTACATTCAAGTTTCTTATTCGATTTTACTACGCATTAACTCCATCTTATCAAAAACACCATACGACAGCAATTTAAGTTTTGGCCCTATGCCAACGATGGACAGTCCAAGATTTGATTCCCAAAATGCCCTTTGATAATTCATGTCCCCTAAGCCCATACATCGACAGATAATGTTGGGGACGATATCCATTGATTCGCTTGATTTTTCACCCACATATTTGATTAAACTTACTCCAAAAAATCGTAATAAGACAACTATATACATATATATAATCCAAAAATAGCTAAAGTCGATCGTCCAGGTTAGTGCGGCACGAGGAACGATATAGATAAAAGGAAGAAATTTTAAATAAAATCTAAAAGAAAATAAAAGATTAAAGAGTTAAATGCATATCGTTACTTGATTGAAAGTTGCTACCGACCGACGATGCATAAGACAAAATTAGAAGATTTATCGATTAAACAATACTACTACTTATTCATTTTTACAGAAAATAATAAAAAATTGGAAAAAGAAGAATTTGAACAAATCATATTTTCATAAAGAAAAAACAATCATATTTATTGGTTGTTTCCAGGAATCAGCGATTGAATTATCATTACTAGAACTCGTTATACTACATACAAGACACCAATTATGAATACTTCTGACCGATGATCTACTATGGATTTACTCCATTTTACTCCGCATGGGGACTAAAGAGTGAAAGAACATGCTGTCCACTTCACTTAAGGAAAACTGGTAAGACCTTTAAGGCCAAAGTTAGTTGTACATGAATTTACGTATCATGTGACTTATGTATATGCCAATCAATTTAAGTTTGTTGCGGTTGAAGTCTAGCTCTCGATGGTAGTGTTATTGTGAAAGAAAAAACTGTTAATCAAATACAGGAAACAGAATTATAACGAACATAACCAGTAATAAAATACGCAAAGATAGAGATAAGACTAACAAATACTTAAATGAGTTCAATCCAACACTGCCCTAATCTCACGTTAATATTCTTCTATAATAGACAACTACTCAGTTAGACACACATAAAAAAGAAAAATCATGTAAATGTGAAAAGAATAAGTACAAACAGGAAACAGATTGATTGGAATGAAAAAGTAGGAAGCACACTGAATATTTTATAAAGGCGTAGATGAAGAAAGATTTGGAGCTTGTTAGAATAATTTCCCCCACTATTCTTTTTGGGATATTTTTGTAAGCAAATCTAAACTTTGGGGATTTTGATAACTAAGACAAATGAGTTGCTTTCAAACTTTAACTCGAAATATGAGCTAAATCTACATGGAGGGAAAAAAGGGTAAAACCCCCCAATATTAGCTGCTTTTATACGTGTGTCATCTAATACAAGGAAAATTATTTGACTATTGGGATGTAGATTCGTAAGTTCGTAACCAATTTCTACAATTTAAAATTATATTATCATGAGTTTTTATATTTACTAGTAAATTCGTATGTTATCGGTTTGGTGATTTTTTTAAGAAAATATTGTAAAAATTATTTTTTTTTTCTTAATAATGTTACTGAGATGTAGTGTTACCAAGATATATATTTTATACTGTTTGTTTATACAACAAAATTTTCAAATTTTTTTCTAAAAACGTTATAATTAAACAAGAAAAAAAAATTGATAGATTGTTAAACATAACTTTTCTTTCATAGTTTCTAAAACCAATGAAATATTTTCAATTAAATCTAGATACCATATAACCGTTACTAATCGTCCATATTTGATTTGGCAGTTGAGAGACTAGTCGCAATAAAACCCTTTTCTTGTTCTTACTGAAAATGATTTCAGTTTGATTTAAATACATTTTTGTGAGTTGTAATTGCGTCCAACCTAAGTTTTCGCAGATTTGAGTCTAGTTTCGAACCTAGGTAATCCAGAATCGTACTACCAGCCAAACTCGCAAAGTTATTACAGCAAACACAATAACTCAACCAACGTTGAGCTGACCTAGTAATAAAAGGCTTACGGTTCTAATTACTGTCACTTTGGTTCAATTCACGTTCCGAGAGACTATTTACAATGTTTGGATTCTCCATAGAAAAGTGAAACACAATAACTCAAGTCATGTGCTCAACATCATCTACAAAGTAAACCTCAATTAGTTTTCTTTTAAATGAACAAATCACATAATAATAGTTTTTTAATGTACATATATAGAAGCTTTCTCTATAATATACCAAAATACTATACCAGATTTTAACAACTTAGTTTTAGCTTCTCCTTATCTACCAAAATAACCTCGAAATCTTTCTCTTGTATTTAAAGCTTGATAGAGTATCCAGCGGAAAAGGAGCTAGAACTTATGCGAGCGGAGGAGATATGTTACAGTTTAGAGGAAGATAGCTGGATTGATTGTTCATAAAACAAGAATCCACTACTCACTTAACTAAAGATCAACTATAGAATGAACAATCTAAAAAGAAATGAGGGACAACGAGTATTTTTCTATAAAATACAAAGAAAAAGAAAGATACAAACGAGAGCAAGTGTCAACTACATATATTTAATTTTGATTTCTCTTTCGATGACGTGGTTGTTGCGGCCAACAAACCAGCAGCTCAACCAGAGTTCCACCAAACTGTCCATACCAACTAGTGTAGAGATTCCAGCGGCAGAGGTTCAGTCCAAAGAGAATATCTCAACAGCCAAAACGACTTTTGAAGCGAGCCAATTTTAAAAGAAGGTTTACTAATCAAGGAAACACTTAGGTTTCAATTTCAAGAAAAGCTACACGCACCAAGAAGTTATGGATTTTATAATCTGAAAGTTTTCCAGTCCATTCAATTACGAGACTCGGCCTTTAGAAGTGAAGTTCAATCCAACAAAAAAGCGGACTTCTCTAAAATAAATTATGGATGTCAAGATGGATCTCTTAGCTTTCCAGAAAGCCCAAGATCACGATATTTGGTCAAGGGAAAGTAGGAGTTATGCTCATTTTCCCAAAACCGGCCAAACCGAGCAGTTTATGGAGAGATTGGACAATCTTTCGGTTCAATCACTTACAAGCCAACCAATTCCGACCAGAAGATTATATGATCATACCAAGACCCCCAGAAGACATAATCAATGATCCAGAGGAATTTTACAAGTTCTTACCATGCACCAGAGGACATAGGATCATGAGGATCCCCATTAAGTTCAACTTGCCTTATCTGAGATTCTTACAATAAATCTCCAACAACTCCTTTCTTTTCAAATGAGGCACGACTTCAGCACATTCCAGAAAATAAATAGGATTCCAAGGAATCTCACATACCCCCTCAAACCGTCCAGATACAAGGAGAAGACCATCTACATTAACTTTGCCAAGATACTCATCATAAAGTCTCCAACGGCTAGTTTTATTGGAGCCATCAATTCCTTTGCTTCCAAAAATTTAGGCACGAGTTATTTTGTTTCCTTTTATCATTTTAGATTGTTAAATTTTATCTTAGTCGAGCCTATGAAGCTCATTTTGTTTCACCATTGTAAACACACCATCTTTGAAAGCAATAAGAATTTTCCAGTTTTCTTAAAACTATTGTCTTAAGTCTTTAAAGTTTGTGAGAATCAGCTCCAAAGCATCACGACTTATCAAGCCTCCCTTTCATTGAGTCTTGTGGCGTCCTCAATCCATCCTCACTTCTATCCCATTCGTTTGCCAAGCTTGAGAGTGATACACATCCAACAAGCTGATCAAGCTGAGAGTGTCACTTGACCAGCAGCTTGATTCCACCATATATATTCTTTTCCTTTGTCTATTTTCATTGTTTAGTTCATAGCATAAACCGCATCTCATTTCATTTCCATTTGTTCAGGTTTGCAAGGCAGATTCTAGCAATATCGATCTTTCGACTACAACCCGGTTGAACTGATTGGAACCTCAGTAGATCATTTGGACGACCCCCATTCTGGGCTGTAACATTTGGTATCAGAGCTTAGTATCCTGACTCAGGTGACATCTATCCTTTCATCTCATCTTGCTTGCATTTGTTATTTCATTTTATAAACCAAAAACTCCATAAAAACTGTCTTTTGTTTCAAGTTTTGTTTTTGCATTTTATTTTGTGTTCTTGCTATTGATCTTGTTAAAACCAGAAAAGAAAAATAAAGAAGAATTTTTATCTTGTTTGATTCACAAAACTCAAAAAAAAGTAGGCTAGTCGTTTGCATTAATTTGTTTCCATATTAGAAAAGCCAAAAAATCTCCATTTGAATTGTTTCCTTTTTATTTGTTTTGCATATCAAGATTAAATCAAAACTCAAAAAAATCATCCTAGTTATTATTCAGACCATACTTAGTTATACATTTCGTGCTTACACCATAAAAGAAAAGAAAAATATTTTTTTGCATAGTTTATATCATATTTTTTGCATATTAGTTGTTTAATTACTTGCATCAAAGAAAATTCAGAAAAAATATCATTGCTTGTTTGTATTCCATATTCTTTTCCATTTTGTGTCAACCAGCATCCTATATTGTCTTCATTCGAGTTTGCATTAAGAAAACCAAAGAAAAAAAAATTTGCATCTTAGTTTATATCATTTTTTGTCCATCAAGTGCATATTTATCGGTTTAGTTTCAGTTAGTTTGCATTGTTTCACTGTTCTTAAACTCGACCAAAAACTTTCCATAAATTACTTCATCTTTGAGAGTGTTTACAGGAAAGAATGAGAGACGAAGAACACGTCCAAACTCAGCTGGCTGCATTGAACCAGCAATTGGCAGCCTTGCAAGTAATCAAAGGCCAGATTTCTCAGTTGGAGAAAAGAACTAAGGCACAAGGTCAACGACCCAGAAAGGAGAAAGAAGAATTGGAGATGCACCAGAGGCTGTCTATGTCGAGCCCAAGCCACCAGATCCTTCAAGGATCAACCCACACCCAACTTCTAAAATTCTTAACCATCATGTTGTTAATTCTCGGTTTGATTATCACTCTTTTGCTGATAAGATTGAACTCTATGCATTTTCAGGAAAAAGAGACTATCTAAGATGAGGAAGGAACCTTGATGAATGGTTCTACTACAACAACATCCAGAAAAGAGAGAGGTTGTCTTATGCCATTAATCAACTTAGAGAAGATGCCTTTAAATGGTGGGTACATGAAAAGGATGATAGAAGGTTTTACAAGGAATCAACTATCAAAACGTGGAGACATTTTAAGGAAGTAATGAGATATTAGTTTGAACCACGTTACACAAGCACTGAAATCCAAGAACTATATCCAAGGAGGTATTCAACTCATGTTCCCAAAGATGCAATAAAGAAGGTGTCAAAAGAAGGACAAAGAAGCTTGCCTTCACAAGGTAAAATGCGGCCAAACCAGGCCCACACCATTGCCCATTGCTTAGACCATAAGATAGACATCCCAGAGGTCATGGAGGTGAGTAAAATTGTCGGCCAAAACACTTTAAGCAGGACCAAAGCAGAACCAGACCCAACTACTATGCAAAGAAAGGCTATGGTAAGTCCTACACTTGATGATATGGTTCATAACTCATCTACTACTTGTATGATGCACTTGTCTTTTTCCAAGAGTGTTATTTCAGGTATTATAGAGTCTATATCCCACGGAGTTGAGACACCAAGTGCAAACCTTCTAATGGACCAGAAGGAAAAGCAATCAAAGTTGCTTAAAGAAGCAAAACTAATAATCAAAGTATCAACCCAAGGTAAGTGTTTAACATCACCATTAGATAATGGTTTAAACGTGTATATACTTGGTACATGGATACCATATGAGAGTCATATGCTTACTGAAGTTCCAAGGGACGAACCAGAACATGAGCTCAATAAAAATTCACACCACAAGTGGAAACCGAAATCTGAACAAAGGATTGTTCAAGTGCCAAAACCTAAGGTAACTTTTACTTTAAATCATCATGATATTATTAATCCCATTACAAGATTAATGCACTTCTCTTGTCCAAGGAAAAGTGAAATTAGTACAGGAAACCAATGTGAGTAAAAGGCAAACAAAGGACTAGATGTCCTTATTGCCACAAAGGGTAGTTGTTTTATGTTTTTATCAGTTTCTAATTCCCTTTACTTTTATATAATACACTTGTCTTTGCCAAGATGTTTTGATCCAGGGATAATTAAAGAAGGACATAAAAACCGAACTGATGTATCACAAGACGGTAATCATACCAACCAAGGTAGAAAGTTGCAAGAAAGGCGGCCAATTAACCAAACTCGTCCAAAGAAGAATGCCATTCTTCAACATGCTGATGCAACTAAGGTAAATTCGACCATAACACATTCTTTTCATGAAACTCTAGTATCAGATATAATTCACTTGGTCTTTGTCCAGAATGTTTTAAAATTTTCAGGTTGTAAAGGAGAAAGCTTCAAAGAGATCCCACCAGATAATGTTTTGTTCCTAGGAGAATCAACTCCAATGATGGTCAAAAACGAGGCTACCGAAAATTTTAAGGGCCATCAACTCTAGAATAGATGCAATTTCCATGTCCAGGACAGAGGCGTGATCATTTCCCATCTTTCAAAGAAGAACCACCAAATGCACAATCCATCCCCAAACCAAAACAATATCAAGGTAAGACTTTGGAATCTCAAAAGAGAATGAAAGCTGACTTACTCTATCCTGGTGAAGGTTATCCAGTTTTGAGGTCAAAACTTTTACAAGTGGGGGGAATGTTGCGGCCAACAAACCAGCAGCTCGGGCAGAGTCCCACCAAACTGTCCATACCAACCAGTGTAGAGGTTTCAGTGACAGAGGTTCAGTCCAAGGAGAATGTCTCAACAACCAAAACGACTTTTGGAACGAAACCAAATTTAAAAGAAGGCTTACTAATCAAGAAAGCAATGAGCCTTTTAATTTCAAGAAAATCTTCACGGACCAAGAAGTTATGGATTTTACAATCTGGAGGTTTTCCACCCCATCTAGTTGCGAGTCTCAGCCTTTAGAAGTGAAGTTCATTCCAACAACGAAACGGCCTTCTCCAGAATCAATCATGGACTTCAATATGAATCTTTCAGATTTACATAAAGCCCAAGATCACGATATTTTGTCAAGTAAATTAGGAGTTATGCTCATTTTCCCAAAACCGACCAAACCGAGCAGTTTATGAAAATATTGGACAATCTTTCGGCTCAATCACTTACAAGCCAACCAATTCCGACCAGAAGATTATATGATCATACCAAGAACCCAAGAAGAAATAATAAATGATCTAGAGGAGTTCTACAAGTTCTTACCATGCACCAGAGGACATATGATCAAGAGGATCCCCGTTAAGTTCAACTTGCCTTATGTGGAGATTCTTGCAATAAATCTCCAACAGCTCATTTCTTTTCAAATGAGGCACGACTTCAGCACATTCCAGAGCATAAAGAGGATTCCAAAGAAGCTCACATACTGACACAGCGTTAGACTCTGTTTTGTAGCTCAATCAAGTGTTAACAACGCTTGAGACCTACTTTCGCTCAATCAAAAGATTAAATCAATCTCTTGAGACCGAACTTCTTGCTAAGATGACGTTAATCGGATCTTTGACAAGGTTAAAGAGAAAACTCTTATTTTATAAAATCCAAATCTGTCTTCTGAAACAAGAATAGCAAGCTATAAATATAGCTCTAAGGTCGGTAACAAACGACATCCCTTAGAAATAGGAAAACATAAAATATAGGCAATATCCTAAAAATAGAAGAAAACTAAATAGAATAGGAAATTATCATAACCGCCATAAACCGTAACGTCCGTTAGGACACAAGCTGACTTGCGTGTTGGCTAAGGTACTGGGATGCTACATCAGGACTCCCGGGGTTAGAAAGATTCGCCCTCGAATCTGTTGTACTGTCAGGAGGAAGATAACGCGATAAATATTTGACGTTGAACACATCCGAAGTACGCACATCAGGAGGAAGCTGCAGGCGATAAGCATTATCATTGATACGCTCTAACACTTCAAGGGGTCCAATCTTCTTTGCTTTAAGTTTGTTATAAGCATGTGCAGGCATACGATTCTTTGTCAAAACGGCCCACACAAGATCACCAACTTCAAATACCAGTCGCCGACGATGAGCATCAACCGCTGCTTTGTACTTAGTTGTTGAAGCGTCTAAATTTGATTTGGCCAGCTCGTGAGTCTTCACAACATTGTCGATAAAAGTCTCAGCCACACCATGAATGCGAGAACGATCAGGTAGAGTAGAGAGATCCACTGGACCTCGTGGAACAAAACCATAAATGACCTAAAAAGGACTAAATCCCGAACTACGGTTGACAGCATGATTGTGTGCAAACTCAGCTTGAGGAAGTTTAGAATCCCAAGTTTTAATAGAATCTCCACTCAAGCAACGTAGAAGATTACCCAATGATCTATTCGTCACTTCTGTTTGGCCGTCCGTTTGAGGATGATAAGCTGAACTCATATCAAGACTAGTGTCCAGTAATTTCCACAATGAACGCCAAAAATGACCCAAAAACCTTGAATCACGATCAGAAACAATTGATGATGGTAACCCATGCAGCCGATATATTTCTCGAAAGAAAAGGACTGCGACTTGAACAGCATCAGTGGTGCGTTTGCAAGGGATGAAATGCACCATTTTTGAGAATCGATCGACCACTACAAATATGGAATCAAAACCTTTTTGAGTACGAGGTAACCCCATGACAAAATCCATACTGATATCCGTCCAAGGTTGTGTCGGTATAGGAAGAGGAAGATACAAGCCTGCATTAGAAGCTTGACCTTTAGATGTTTGACAGACCACACATCTTTCAACAAAACGCTCAACGTCGCGTCGTAGAGATGGCCAAAAGTAGGAAGAGGAAACCAACTGTAGTGTCCGGTCACGTCCAATATGGCCTTCATTATGAAGTTCTGAAATCAGTTTCAAGCGGAGACTACAATCAGGAATGCATAATCGTGACTCCCGAAAGAGAAAACCCTCATGACGAGTGAAAGGCAACGATGTAGCTGATTCTGTTGCCGACCAAATAGGACCAAAAAAGGCATCAGTGGCGTACAGGTCTGCAAGAGTGCTGAAGCCGGGCACAGAAACATGTAAGACAGCAAGGACAGAATGCCTTCGACTAAGAGCATCTGCCACACGTTTACTTGTACCCGAAGTATGCTTGACAACAAAGTTAAACTGTTGTAGGTAAGCTATCCATGAAGCATGTCGTGCAGAAACTTTATCTTGGCTTCCAATGTGTTTGAGTGCGTCGTGGTCAGTGTATAAGACAAACTCTTTGTGGAAGAGATAGTGCCTCCAATGCTTAACTGCTTGAATGAGAGCATAAAACTCAAGGTCATATGTGCTGTACCGAAGCCTCGCTCCAGCAAGTTTTCCACTATAAAACGCAATAGGTCTAGTCTTTTGACTAAGGACCGCACCTATTCCCACCTTTGACGCATCACAATGTAATTCAAACACCAAGGTGAAGTCGGGAAGAGCAAGGATTGGAGCCGAGCTTAACTTCTGTTTGATCAAGGTGAAAGCCTTAGAAGCGGCTTCTGTCCAAACAAATGCTCCATCACGAATACAATCTGTTATGGGAGACATAAGACTGCTGAATTGTGGCACAAAGCGTCGATAGAAGGACGCCAGACCGTGAAAACTGCGAGTCTCAGTGAGAGTACGAGGTAGAGGCCATGAACTGATTGCTGAAACTTTCCCCGGATCAACTGCTAATCCTTTAGAGGAGACAATATAACCGAGAAATTGTACTTCCGAGGAGCCAAACTCACATTTTTTTAATGTTGCGTAAAGCTTCTCTTGACGGAGTACTTCAAGAACCTCACGTAAGTGATCCATATGAGCATCAACTGTCAAACTGAATATTAGTATGTCATCAAAATATACAACCACCGACTTACCAATGAATGGTCGTAATGCTTGATTCATGACGCGCATAAAGGTGCTAGGTGCGTTAGACAGTCCGAAAGGCATGACCATCCACTCAAAAAGTCCATCACGTGTTTTAAATGCTGTTTTCCACTCATCACCGGGACGGATTCGTATTTGATGATAGCCACTTCGTAAATCGAGTTTGGAAAATATTGTTGCAGCTCCAATTTGATCGAGAAGATCATCTAATCTCGGAATAGGAAAATGATAACGTACAGTAATTTTATTGATCGCACGACTATCAACGCACATACGCCATGATCCATCTTTTTTTGGTATTAGCAACGCTGGGACTGCACATGGGCTCAAGCTTTCTCGTAAGAATCCTTTAGCGAGTAACTCCTCCACCTGCCGGCGTAATTCTTCATGTTCACTAGGACTCATTCTATAATGGGGTCTGTGAGGAAGTGCAGCATCAGGAACGAGGTCAATCATATGTTGAATATCGCGTAGAGGCGGCAATCCCGGAGGAAGATCGGCTGGAAACACATCAGAATATGCTTGAATGAGTTCTTGAAAATTTGGTGGAATCTGCAGCTTCGTCTGAACAGGTACGGAAGAAGCCAAGAGATAAAGAACAAACCCAGAATCATGCATTTCTTCTTCGAAGGGAGCTTGCTGTAAGAATAAAACGGGAGAAGTAACCGTTGGAGGTGGCGGAGAAGGTTTCAACGTGAAGTACTTGTCTTTGAATGTGAAAGTGTATGTATTGAGATATCCATCATGCTGAACGCGTCGATCGAATTCCCAAGGTCGTCCCAAAAGTAAGTGACATGCATCCATGGGAAGTACATCACAATATATTTCATCCTTATAAGCATTACCAATGGAGAAATTTACTAATGCACGACGAGTAACCAACATTTCATTATCTTTTTGCAACCAAGCGAGTTTGTACGGTGTTGGATGTGTCTCTTCTTTAAGATCAAGCTTCTTGACTGCATCAGACGCTATAACATTTTCAGAACTACCCGAATCAATGATAAAATTGCAGACCTTTCCGTTGATGGTGCAGCGTGAATGAAAGAGATTCTTGCGCTGGGGAAATTCTTCTTTTGCTCGAGGTGTTAAACACGAACGTCTGAGCATCAGTAACTGTCCCGTGTCTGCCTCTAATTCACAAGGTTCTTCCGGATTGAGTTGTTCCTCGTCAGGTTCCAGCTCCACATCTCGTCCCGAAGCATCCAACAATAGACCACGACGATTGCGAGTAGGACAATTGGATTGTCTATGGCCAATTTCGTTGCAAGAGAAACAACGTAAACGGTTTGGACGCTGAGCTTCTGTTGGCACTGTAACCAAATCTGTCTTTGGTTGTGTCGTTTCTTGTGGGGCTGAAGAAGGAGAGTTGACACCCGGTTGAGTTCGAGTAGAACGAGCTGAACTCCAAGAAGAAAAATTCACTTTAGTTTGAGCTTCCACTGTTAAAGCTTGTTGATGAGCCTCTGCAACTGTCAAAGGATTGAACAATGTCAAGGTGTGTTGAATATGTTGACGGAGTCCACCCATAAAACGAGCTACCAGCTGTTGCTCTGAATCTTGTAAGTCAATTCTATTTAGCAACTGAAAAAATTCCGTAGAATATTCCTCCACGGAACGAGATCCTTGTCTGAGATTTTGTAACTTTAAGAACATGATATGTTCATAATTGTAAGGCAAAAAAGTTTTGCGCAAGTGTTTCTTCAGTTTTTCCCATGACACAATTTTTTCTTTTCCACGTCGAGCTCTGGTCGTTTTTAACTGAGTCCACCAGGCGGCAGCTCTGTTTCGAAATTTCATCGCCAGTACTGGAACACAACGATCCAACGGAACTCTTTTAAATTCCAGGACCTCTTCTACTGTCACGATCCAATCGAGAAGCTCCTCTGCTGTGTTTCCACCATGAAACTCTGGAATCTCTGATTTAAATCCTTGTTCCCATCGGTCATAATTATTAATGATTGCTGCGGGTTCTTGTCTGAGTGCTCCAAAGGGGTTATCATCTTCCGGTTCGTCGGGAACTGCTTCGTCTTGCTCCGGAGGTTGTGCACGAGGTACAACCATCCCTTGAATTGTTAAAGTGAGCTGACGCATCTGTTCCTGGAGTTGTTGCAGGGTTTGACGCGTAAGTTCTGCTTCCGTGGGGGGAGGGTCACGTCTTGGTCTGGCCATGGTAAGGGTCGAGTTTTGCTCTGATACCAACCTGACGCAGCGTTAGACTCTGTTTTGTAGTTCAATCAAGTGTTAACAACGCTTGAGACCTACTTTCGCTCAATCAAAAGATTAAATCAATCTCTTGAGACCGAACTTCTTGCTAAGATGACGTTAATCGGATCTTTGACAAGGTTAAAGAGAAAACTCTTATTTTATAAAATCCAAATCTGTCTTCTGAAACAAGAATAGCAAGCTATAAATATAGCTCTAAGGTCGGTCACAAACGACATCCCTTAGAAATAGGAAAACATAAAATATAGGCAATATCCTAAAAATAGAAGAAAACTAAATAGAATAGGAAATTATCATAACCGCCATGAACCGTAACGTCCGTTAGGACACAAGCTGACTTGCGTGTTGGCTAAGGTACTGGGATGCTACATCACATACCCCCTCAAACCGTCTAGATACAAGGAGAAGACCATCTACATTAACTTTACCAAGATACTCATCATAAAGTCTCCAACGGCTAGATTTTTGGAGCCATCAATTCCTTTGCTTCCAAGACTTTAAGCACGAGTTATTTTATTTCCTTTTATCATTTTAGACTGTTAAAGTTTGTCTTAGTCGAGCCTATAAAGTTCATTTTGTTTCACCATTGTAAACACACCATCTTTGAAAGCAATAAGAATTTTCCAGTTTTCTAGTTGTCTTATGTCTTTAGAGTTTGTGAGAATCAGCTCCAAAGCATCACAACTTCTCAATCCTCCCTTCCATAGAGTCTTGTGGCGTCCTCAATCCATCCTCACTTCCATCCCATTCGTTTGCAAAGCTTGAGAGTGATACACATCCATCAAGCAAAGCACCATATCGATCCACTTCACTCATCTACTGATCAAGCTGAGAGTATCACACGGCCAGCAGCTTGATTCCATCATATCTTCCTTTTCTTTTGTCTATTTTCATTATTTAGTTCATAGCATAAACTACATCTCATTTCATTTCCATCTGTTTCAAGTTTGCAAGGTAGATTCTACCAATATCGATCTTTCGACCACAACCCGATTGAACTGATTGGAACCTTAGTAGATCATTTGGACGATCCCCATTCTGGGCTGTAACAGTGGTTGTGGTCGACGTGGCATAATCTCTCTTTCTTTTTCATGTATCAAGATACGGTTGACAGTGTAAAATTAAGCCCACCACTAGAAGCTGAACCCCAAGCCGGGGTGGGTTGCTCACGAAGACAATCAAGAAAATTTCATAGTTTTGTGTTTTTGAAGAGCATGTTTAGGGATAAGCTTTAAGTTGGCTCCCAAAGGCAAAGATTCTTTGGCCATACAAAGAGTTTCAGCTTCGGTGAGGTAGAGACTAACCAATCATTCGTGATCCAGTTAAAGCTATCAACCTGCCCAACAAACGCGGCAGCAGGTTCCTTCATATCAATCATTGCATAATATCCGGATTTTACATTGTAAATTCATGTCCTTGATCTTTGCCAGTAATATACATCCTCAAAATTATGTTTACTATGTTGGGTAATTCCAAACTTGTAGAAACTTAACATATAAATAAATGTTTAATATGTTAAGAGATAAACATAATACGAAAATATAGCATAGGAAAATGAAATTTTCTATTAAATTAGGTTTGTGTTTTCTAAATCCCACATGTTAAACGGAATTATCATTCACTAAAAATATAGATCTATTGGAGAGGTGTTCCATAAGATGTAAGAGAGAAGATCATAAGATCTAAGAGAGTATATCATAAGAGATCTAAGAGAAGCATTCAGAGCTTTAGTTTTGAGAAGTTTCTAAAGCAATAAAAAAGTTGTTCTTATAATTCTTTGTTTCTTAAAATTTGAATTGGTATCAGAGATTCAAGTTGGAGACTCGACCTAAGCTTAGTTGAAGCTTTGATCCTGGTGGCTGTGAAACTAAGAACGTGAAGGCAAGTTGACTGACGAGAATAGGGCTTCACGCACGAAAGACTTTGGATCCGCATCCATCCAATGTCCGATATTGAACTCGACAAACTATATAGTTTGGTCGATGAGGATGAAGGTGTTACTCCGTGTTCATGATGTGTGGGACACGATAGAACTATGCTCGAATGATCAAAAGAAGAACGATGTTGCGACTGCTCTTTTGTTTCAATCCGTTCCCGAAACTTTAATTCTCCATGTGGGAGAACAAATCGCATCAAGAGACATCTGGAAAGCCATCAAGTCACAACAATTATAGCTGATCGTGTAAGGGAGGCGAGATTTCAGACGTTGATGACGAAGTTTAACAGGGTGAAGATGGATGAAAGTGATACTGTCGATGACTTTGCGGGAAAGATATCATGGTTATCGTCCAAGGCAGACTCGTTTGGAGAAAACATAGAAGAGTCCAAGATGGTTTAGAAGTTCTTGAAGACTCTCCCAAGACACAAGTATATCCAGATCATAGCGTCACTTGAGCAAGTCCTAGACCTCAACTCTACGGGTTTTGAGGACATAGTTGGAAGGCTAAAGGCGTACAAGGAGCGTGTAGGAGAATAACCTCAGAAAGAAGACCATGGGAAGCTTATGCTTTTAGATAATAATCACCATATTCAGAGGAAATATGGAATATTTTGTGGTAGAGGTAGATGACTGAATATAAGAGGCAGAGGTCAAGGTAGGTTACACAATCAAAACCATGTGTCACACACCGAAAACAAAAACTCGAAGATGGAGAGTTCAAGGTTGATATGTTGGAGATGTGACAAGTCTGATCACTATGCAACTGTCTGTCCCGAGAAATCAATAAGAAATCAAGAAACCAACCTAAACAAGACACAAGAAGCTGACATCCTCTATGTACACGAGGTTGTGTTCTTGAATGAAGACAATGTGATTCCAAAAAATCTTGATATCGACAAAGGCAACGCAAGTGTTTGTATTTGGATAATGGAGCGAATCACATGATGGGAAACATGGAGTTCTTTCCAAATTTGAATCTCAACACCAAAGGAAAGGTGAAGTTTGGTGATGGATCGTGTTTTGATATTGTAGGAAAGGTGGTTGTTACCTTTGTGGAAGACTAGAGAGAAGAAGGCAGTCAAAGACATATACTACATACCCGACCTAAAACACAACATATTGAGTCTTGGTCAAGCAACAGAAAAAGAATGTGAGGTTAACATGAAAGATGTCTACTTAACACTCACAAATTCGTGTTGCATGTTTCTTGTACGTGTTACAAGATTTCCAAACCATCTCTAAAAGACCTCGATGGAGATTAGCTATCCGCAATGTTTACATGTCAGAGATGAAGATGCAACATGGAGGTGGCATGCTCGACTAGGACATATAAGTCATGGCATGATGAACAACATGGTAAAGAAGGAGATGATCTTAGGAATACCGAGTGTAACACACGAAGAAAGCGTGCGTGACACATGTCTAGCAGAAAAGCAGATTAGACACTCATTCCCGACTAAAGCCATGTTTCGTGCGACAAAGCCATTATAGTTATTGCATGGACCAATCACACCACCAATGCCAAAAAATAACAAGTATGTCTTTATCCTAATTTTTTATGTCTCCAGGTATATGTGGACTATACTTATGAGGGAGAAGAGTGAGGCATTCGATCGGTTCAAAAGTTTAAGGAAAGTGTAGAGAAGCAAACCGGTTCAACCATTAAGACCTTTCGCACCGATAGGGCCTTACACGCCTCAAAAAATGGTGTTGTGGAGAGGAGAAACCGAACCTTAATGGGTATGACAAGAAGTATGTTGAAGGCAATGAAGATGCCAAACTAATTATGGGGGGAGCTGTAAGACATTGAACTTACCTCATCAATAGAGTTTCTACAAAAGCCTTGAAGGATCAAACGCCATACGAGTGTCTCACATCAAAGAAACCAAATATCAAGCACTTGAGGATATTCAATTGTGTAGCACATGCGAAAATCTATGTGCCACATCTAAAGAAGTTAGATGAGAGATCAAAAAGTGTGATCAATCTTGGAACTGAGCCGGGTTCCAAAGCATACTCTATGACCTAGCCGCATGGAAGGTGATGGTGAGTAGAGATGTGATTTTCAATGAGAAGAAATCTTGGGATTGGTCATCTACAACAAACCAAGATGATTGTGAACCAAGTATGTTTAAGCCTCCACATGAGGATGATAAAGAAAAAGAAGGTAATGATCAAGGTGAGGATCATGAACATGAAGCTATAAACCAAGATGAGAAAGAAGAAGAAGAAGATATTGATCACAATGCAAACCAAGACGGTGGTGGTCAACCATTGGTGACTAGACACGACCGCACATAATAAACCCAATGTATCTCGATGATCATGTGTTACTGAAGATTAAAAAAGTTCAATGATGTTGCTCACAGTAGATGGCGAACCAGAGAACTATCTTGAGGCCGAACACGTAAGAGAATGGGTTGAAGCTGCGGTAGTCGAGTTGGAATCTATCATAAGAAAGAAGACATGGGAGTTTGTGGATAGATCGGCTGGTATTGAACCTATAAGGTTAAAGTGAATCTACAAGATTGAAGGAGTAGGCATAATCAAGATAAGGAGGAGAGTTATGCTCAACGAATCATGTGTGACACAAAGATGGAAGCGTGTAACACGATTCACATACCAATGGAGGAGAGTTTAAAGATCTCAAATTTAGAAGATGAACCAGAGATAAATGCTACATAATACAGTTTGAGGTATATACTTCATACAAGACTAGACGTGTGTTACACAGTTGGTATTCTAAGTTGATACATGCAAACTCTGGGTGTTGAACAGAAGGTCGGCATCCTTATCAAGTCATCAGCAATGATTAAGTGCAAGCAAATGATGAGCTTAATTAGAGTTCAAGAAATTAATCTCTCTAATTCAAGTTGGAATTAAAGGGGTGATTGTTGGGTAATTCCAAACTTGTGGAAACTTAACATATTAAGTGTTTAATATTTTAAAACACAATAACGAAATCTCGAATAGGAAAAGGAAGTTTTCTATTAGATTATGTTTGTTTTTTCCATATCCCACATGTTAAAGGGAATTATCCTTCACTATAAATATAGATCTAATGGAGAGGTGTTCCGTGAGATCTAAGAGACAAGATCATAAGATCTAAGAGGGTACATCATAAGAGATCTAAGAGAAGCATTAAGAGATTTAGTTTTGAAAAGTTTCTAAAGCAATAAAAAAAGTTGTTCTTATAATTATTTGTTTCTAGAAATTTGAAACTAGGTTGTAACAAGAGAATACAAGCCTCAAAATCTGGGAATATGGATTGGACTCTTTGTCGATTCCATGAGGAAGAGTTTTGCAGCATGAGGTCTGTAACATATATGTCAATATCAGCTTCTTTTACAGGACCATACAGCTGAATGTGTGCCGAGGTGGAGATCCATGAGTTTGACTAGACTCTCGTTGTATTGCCGTTTCCTAACGCTTTGCTAAGGTGTGCCTTCAGGAGTTCACAACCAGCCAAGATACCTCTCCATCCGTGGGATGTTGAGGCTGGGCAGGAAGCATGTAAGAAGTGTGGAGTAACAATACTTGTCAATAAGAATCCTAGCCAGCAAACTCTCCGATTTGTTTAAGATTCACCTTGCTATTTTCGCGAGCATAGCCACATTAGAGGTTTGAATATCACAGAGATCCAATCCTCCTTTGTTTTTGGCTTTCGAAGTTCCAAGCAACCCTACACATCTTTTTCGTTTTGAGCAGAATAGCAATAACTATCATAGCTGATTTCTCCATTTTTGTTGTGTTTAGTTTCTTTTCTTGTTTTACAAATAAAATGATGTGTTTAGAGAGTATTTATAATTGTGAAAATAAGAGTCTTGCTTTTTTTTACCAATAATAATATGTTTTTACATCAGAAGCCACCATTAATAATATGTTATTTTCACTTTACAACAATATACAATATTTAGTAAGAGCTCACAATTTTCTTTTGTAAGAGTTTGATATTGAGATTACTAGAAATAAAGCCCCCGCGTAAGCGCGGGGCCGAATCCGTTTTAATGCTTTAAGTGTGTATGAGATTTTGTTGTTCGTATCTTGTCTAAATCTTTGTTTTTTGCGTATTGTATATTGGAGTCATCACTTCCATTTAGTTCACTTCTGTTTTGTTATGTCTCCAAGTGAAGTGTAATTTTCATTAGAAAGCCGAATAAAAATCAGGAAGATTATGACATTAAGTTATGTACATAAGATAGTTTGAAGATCAAGAAGCTTAATCCCTAAAACTTTCTGTACTACTTTATGAAAAATTCTAATTTATATGTAGAGATGAAATCTTTAATTTGCTTGTTAACATGAAATAATAATGTAACGTCCCGACTGTCCACGGTTAATAGGCTGCCCATGTCCACGCTCTCGGCCCGTGGATCCTATCCCATCTGAGGATCGGTTCGTTAATTTTTTCAAAGTCTCTGAATCATTGTTTACTGACCATACAATTACCACCCGACCTTCCTCGTGTTTTGAATTCATTCGCATGGTATCGTGGACACCCTTAGAAAAGACTAAACTGTAATATTATTATATAAAATTTGGTTTCTAGTTTACAAAATCTTATGTACCTGAGTTGGTTATGTCAATCAAATAAATATTGAGGTGAAGGGTTCAAATTTCATAGCATGCAATACATCATTCTTTTTAAAAAAAATTGCGTGGGACCCACTTAACGTTGACGTGGCGGAAGGAGAGAGAGTAAACTCTCCCATAATAATATAGATTCTTAGCTAATTTTTAAAATTACTAGAAATTAAACCGCGCTACGCGCAGAAATTCATTGATTTTCAAATGTTAAGTATATAACTAATCTTTTGAATAATGTATTTTGAATTGTATTTTTATATTAAAATTATTGTATTGTAATGTTTATGTGAATATTTTATGTGATGTTTGAATTTGTGTTGTTTATATACTTAACCTAGATGATATTGATATTTAACAATTTATTGCTTTCTAAAAATAGAAAAAATGATATATCAAAACACATCTAATACTTGTTAAATGATAGTATAATGTATATTACAATAATTATATGTAAATAACCATTTGTTGTTTTTATTTTTAAAATCTTAAATTATTTTATTTAACAAAATTATTCATATATAATATAATAGTTTAAGTCTGGAAGATTAATATATATATATATATATATAAATTATGTATAATTTTAAAAACTAATTTAAGATATTATATATCAAATAACTAAAACAAAATCTGACTTTATTATCTTGAAAATTAAATATTTATATTTTTGTCTTCATGTTATATTCACCAACTCCATCATTGATATTTATAATTCATTATGTTTTTAAAAAACTTAAGTTTTAAATTATAAACAAGTTTAATAAATTAAACTATAATGTTATTTAATTGAAAACTCTCTAAGAATTATTTTTATCATAATATTACTATTAGTCAATTTAAGTTATTTTAAGCATAATATATGCTAAACAAACTTAAATTACATGTACAATAGAACCATTCTAAACCATCTAATAAACTAAGATCAATACTAAACCAACATAAACCAATACCTGATGTGACGGAAAAAGAAGTGTTTTGGGATAAACGCTTGAATGATTGTTGATTGTAATGGTTTGATCATGCAAGAGTTAGTATGAATATTAACAATACAATTATGGATTAAATTAATTTAAATTTGTAAGAATACCTTTGAGTATATGAGGAGCAATTCAACTCCCATGAGTAGGTTTGCCTTTTGGAAGTTGCAGGTTTCCCAGCTGTGAATCAACCTAACAAAAAGTTCATTGTTACAAAAATCTCTTTTAAGGTCATCAAAGGCTTTCGGGATGGCAAAAGTTGATGGTGGAACCTTTTTTTTTTGCTAGAGTTCTTAGTTTTCTTTGATAGATGTGAGGTTGTTGTTGATGAAATAATGAGTTTTATAGGGATTTCTTTGATGTAAAATTATACATTTTTTTGTTTAATGTGGTATTTCCAATTTTATATCATTTATTACTTATTTATTTATTTTAACATTTTAATATAAATATTAATCTATTATTTACAATTTTAAAATTTTACATATATTGTGTATTTCCAGTTTTAGACTTTCTTATATAAAATAACGTATTTTCATTTCTTATACTTTCTATTTACTTAATATCTATATTTTACATTTAAGATATATGTTTAAATCTTAATCTATTTTTTCATTTTTAAAAATATATGTTTAATTATTACTATTATTTGCGTATATATATTTATTTACATTTTAAAATTTATATTAATGTTTAATATAATATTTTCATTTTTCGATTTTTTTATTTACTTATTATTTATTTTTCCTTATATTATGTATTTCATTTTTTCTAATTTCTATTTACTTAATATCTATATTTTACATTTTAAGATAGATGTTTAAATCTTAATGCAATTTTCTCCATTTTTATTGTGTATTTTCATTTCTTATACTTTCTATTTACTTAATATCAATATTTTATATTTTAAGATATATGTATAAATCTTAATGTACTTTTTCATTTCTTAAAAACGTTTATTTACTCATATTATATATTTACTTAATATCTATATTTTACATTTTAAGATAGATGTTTAATGCTTCATGTACTTTTTCCATTTTTTTAATTGTGTATTTACTTATTAATATATATATATATATATATATATATATAATTTGTGTATTATATATTTACATTATTTAATTATTATTTATTTTTCTTTATGTTATGTATTTCTAATTCTTATACTTTCTATTTACTTAATATCTATAATTTACATTTTAAGATAGATGTACATATTAATATAGATGTTTAAATCTTAATGTACTTTTCCATTTTTTAAATGTGTATTTCTATTTCTTATACTTTCTATTTACGTAATATCTATATTTTACATTTTAAGATAGATGTTTAAATCTTAATGTACTTTTTTATTTTTTTTAATTGTGTATTTACTTATATTATATATTTACTTAATATATATATTATATTTTAAGATAGATATTAATGCTTAATGATTTTTTTACATTTTTAAAAATTATGTATTTATTTATTATTTTATATTAATTCGTATATTATATATTTTCCTTATTACATATATAATTCGTATATTATATATTTATATTATTTATCTATTATTTATTTTTTCTTATATTGTGTAAAACTATAATGTTTAATGTAGTATTTCCCTTTTTATGTTGTATGTTTAGTTATTATTTATTATTTTCGAAATTATATATAATGTTTTTTGCTTTTTTTTTATAAAATGGAAATGTTACATTATGGAGATACGCCGTCTTTTTTTAGTGAAAAATGATAATCTTACATTTGTTTAATGTGGTTTTTCCATTTTTTATGTTGTATGTTTAAAATGTAAAACTATATTTTATGCCACGTGGCTTCATTTGAAAAAGGGTTTCAATGCTGATGTGGATGATTTATGGAGCCTCAAAAGGTCCCTTTTATTAGTATAGACTAGATTTTTCATTCGCGCTACGCGCGAGTTTGCGTTAATATTTAGTTTATAATAATTTTAAAATTATAATCTATAATGATTTATATATGTTTCCTATAAAATGTATTCAACATATGATTTTTTATTTTCATATTTAAGATCTTTATAAAATTATACCATTTAAAATAAATATTGTTAAGTATCTTTTAGTTTGTATGTAAATGTAAAAGTCACATTTATAATCATATTTCTATTGTTTACTAATTATTTTTTTGATCATTCGATGCTTATTATATTAACTGTTACTAATAAAAATTTATAATACATATTTTTTTCTATTCTTCTATTTGAATTACATAAAGAATTAGTTATCTGCACAATGTTTATCTTTACCTTGTACTTTAAAAAGATTTTAATGGTTACTATTATTATATATTTAATATGTGCTTATCTATATTTGAATACTCTTGTTTAATTTTTTACATATCTAGTAATATAATATTCAATTTTTTTAATCATAATATATTTTTATTAAATTTAACTAATAATTTCAAAATTAACTAATATTAAACATATTTGTTATATAACATTTATCAACTTGGCTAACAATATATAAATATAAAATATTAGATTCATATTCTACTCGATCTAAATAAATTAATAATATCGGAGTTATGATATTTTATATGTTCATAGATACTATTTAAGATTATAAAAAATTGTTAAAATTTTATTGCTTTTAGTTTGTTATCAACTATCCTTAGATAATGTATCCTTCAACTGATGAATCTCTATTGAATATTCTTCATATTATTTGTTTATTGTCGCTTATACTATACTTAATGTCATTATTTTTTATGAATATTATTACATATATTAAAAGATATTTATAAATCTCTTTAGAGATTTCTTTTACATATATGTTATTTAAATTTTTATTAAACTATATTTTTCAATAGAATTCATGCAAGATAATCTTTAGTTTTATGTTATGTTGATATCTTCATTAAATTTTCATAAGCATGAATTATATAATTTTTTCAGTGAATTAGATTAGAGACTTACGAAGAGTCACCATACTTTCATTTATTTTTAGTGATTTTTTTTCCAGAAAATATTGCAGATTACCCAAGTTTAGATTTGATTCATAATAGCCTATTTGATTAGATTCTATGAATATTAGAGCATCTCCAATGGTGTTACCCACCATTGGAGTCCTTAAGGTTTTTTTTTTTAATTTTTTTTCAGATTTAAAAAAAAAGAAAAAAATATATCAACAAATCGCGGACCGCCACGTGTTACGGGGGCCCGCAAACAGTGTAAGGATCAGTCCTTACGTAGGAGTTTTTAAGAATTAATCATTAACTTTTTGTGGGGTTCATTGATTATTTAATTATTTTTTCCACCACATGTTTTAAAATTTATATAGCTAAAAATGTTGGAAATTATTGTATTTTCAATATAATTATAATTGTTAATTATTTTATGATTATTTTCGAAATATATAATATATTAAGTTAAATTCTATATAATGTTTTTATTTTTGTAATTTTACCATTTTTTATATTGATTTATATTTTATTTTGAAATAAACGATATTGGTAATATTAACATTTTTAGAAATAGTAAATTAAAAAATAAATTGTCATATTTTGATTGGTCGTTTCACATCCTACGTGGACGCTCTCAATGACTTATAGCCTCAACTTTTGGTATTCTAAAATTGTTGGAAATTATTGTATTTTCAATATAATTATGATTGTTAATTATTTTATGATTATTTTTGAAATATATAATATATTAAGTTAAATTATATATAATGTTTATTTTTGTAATCTTACCATATTTGATATTGATTTATATTTTATTTGAAATAAACTATTTTGGTAATATTAACATTTTTAGAAATAGTAAATTAAAGAATAAGTTGTCATATTTTTATTGGTCGTTTAACATCCTATGTGGACGTCCTCAATGGCTTATAACCTCAACTTTTATATAGTATAGATTATTCAAAAACAAAATCACACATAATATTAATCACCCTTGATGATGTTACGTACTTCTCAAAAGTGAACCACTCTAGCATGAAATTCATTTTATTAATCCTTTTGTAAAATCATCGAAAACCAAAGAAGAAGCACAAGCAACCATTGTGTAAATATTTCTTTCTTTTTCAATCTCTCTCTTTGTCAAAGTAAATCTTGAAAACCCTTTGATGTTTATACAAATATTTATTGTCACCCTAATACTTCATATATTAGAAAGTTTCTTATTTTATATATTAAATGAATTTTTTATTTTTAAAAGTTTTAGTTTTTGTTATTTAACATAATTTTTCCATTTTATTTTGGTATAAATGATACTTTAGATTTATTATACTTAAAAGACATAGTGTGTATTTTGACATAATTTATTTTCTTTAAAATGTCAGTATTACCAGAAATTATTCATTTCAAAATAAAATAGAAATCAATATCAAATACGGTAAAATTACAAAAGTAAAACCATTATATAATTTAACTTAATACATAAATGATTTTCGAAAGTATGACGAATTATTATATTTTTAAAATGTTATATTTTCAAAAATTATATTAAAAACGAAATTAATTTTACTTTTGATTTTCCTTTTTACTTTAAAAATTAACATTTTTAAGTAAGTTGTAAAATACTAATATTACTAAAACATTTTTATACTTAAGAAGAAATAATGTTTTGTTAATATTACAATTTACTTTTGATTTTTCTTTTTACTTTAAAAATAAAAATTTTAAGCAATTTGTAAAATATTAATATTTATTTTGTTAGTTTAAATTATATATGGAACACTAATTTCGTTTTTAATATAATTTTGAAAATATTAACATTTTTTATATTTTTGAAAATCAGTTATGTATTAAGAAGACAATAATGTTTTGTTAATATTACGATTTATTTTTGATTTTCCTTTTTATTTTAACAATTAACATATTTAAGCAAGATGTAAAATATTAATATTTATTTGTTAGTTTAAATTATATATGAAACACTAATTTCCGTTTTTAATATAATTTTGAAAATATTAACATTTTTAAAAAATATATAATATATTTTCAAAGATCAGTTATGTATTAAATTAAATATGTAATGTTTTTACTTTTGTAATTTTACCATATTGATATTGATTTCTATTTTATTTTAAATGAAATTTTTTTGGTAATATTGACATTTAAAGATAATAAATTAGAAGATGATTTGTGATTGGTCGTTTAACATCCTATGTGGACGTCCTCAATGGCTTATAGCCTCAACTTTTATATAGTATAGATTACATCAATCTTAATTTGAAAAATACTTTGATGCTTAAATCGTATATCGTATACTTCGGAAAGAGTATCAATGTACAATATATTATTTTGAGATTCTTTCTTAAAAATAAATTCATAATTCATTGTAAATTTGATTAAATTAATTAGGCAACCAAATGTAGATGACTGAAAGAACATTATTTATATTTATGTAGAAGTATATTTTAGTTAAAAGAAAGATCGATTGTTAACTTATATTAAAGCTCAGTTTAATTTAATTTTACTGCGGTTTAAAACACTGAACCATTGCTTCTTCACCGGTTTTTGCACAAGGGGAAACTTTAAGAAAAACAAGGACGACAAAATTGTTTTTTTTTTTCAGGTCTAAGTACCAAACTAAACCATGAATCCAATGTTGTAAGAACACATGTCTTGGTCCTAAATAACAATTCGATATTCAGGAACGATGAGCTCCAAGTATTACAGTTTACAACAAGAATCAGAAGGTCTTTACTTGCCTGCATAGCTTACGGTTGAGCCGGAGCCACAGGTGGAGGAGCTTGCTGCAGCTGCGAGAGCTCGTGATGATCAGAATCTTTCTTTGCTTCAGGAGACTCAGAGAGTTTTGATCCTTGTACTACATCTTCTTCCTTTGATGACGCGGCCTTAGGTGACTCAGACAAGTGAACTCTAGCAACTCATCAACCACTTCCTCTTGTCTTCTTCCTCAGCCAAACCAACTTTCTCTTTCGCCTTTTGTCCAACTTTTCTGCAGCTTTAGCCACTTTGTTGAAAGCTCCGGTGACCCACGTGGCTCCCGTGAGAACATACCTGTTCTTCATTATAGCCGAGCCTGCATTGCTCACTGTCTGCTCCGCTGCAGCGATTGCTGACTTGGTTTTCTCCGAGACTTGGTACTTCCTGATCAACTTCCCTGACTTTCTCTCCCACCACGACAGTTCCCGTGTTGATCTTGTCAGTGAAACCGATCTTCTTGTCGAGAGATGCGACTTTGGCTGATGCTGTGGATGTTAGCTGGTGTTTCTCATCGACGCTCTTGGCTTTGGCGATGGCGTCTTTACCAAGAATGAATCCCTTTGCAAGCATGCTGCTGACAACATCTCGGCTTTTCTCAACACGGATTCACCTTCCCGGGGAGATTTGCTGCTGTCCTTGGGTTCCTGGAATGGGAGAGATGAAATGGTATAAGAGTGTGCATCTGATGATGATGATGAATTAAAGAGCTTACCAAGGACGCAAAAGCCTCGGGAGATAGTTGGTAATCTGGGACCATAGTGACAATGACTGAAGAGTCAACAATCGTTGCTCCCTGAAAGACTTTCACTAAGACTCAGTCGCTTTAATGACGTTAGAGGAACTAATAGAAGGCTGAGAAATGGAAAAAAGTACGAGAGAAGAACAGCAGTTTCAGCTCCTTGTAGATCCTTGAAAGTGACATAAGCCAACTTAGACCTATCTGTCTCGCTGTGACAAAACTTATCAAAAGATGAACAAGAACTGAAGAACTGAAAGAGCTTCAAAAGAAAACCAAACCTGAGCGTCTCAAGGTAGAGAATGTCGCCAGAAAAGGAAAAGAACTCCTTGAGGTCACGTTCGGTGGCTCCTAGAGATACGTTGCTCACTTTGACAGTTGTCATCTGCTATAAGAAAAAGATGCAATCTCCTGAGACTTAAACACTATGCTTCAACAGCTAAATCACATCTTAGGCTGTAAATCTTTAGATTCTTTACTAGTTTGATTCCACATTTTGTCATTCCTTATCACCTAAACAAAGACTACACCACCCTCCTTAAGCAACCAAACTAATGATAGCTAAGATGAGAAAACACAATGGCATCATCAATAAAAAGTCAAAAGTTTTGAACTTTCAACACAATGAACAATACCCTTTTCAAATGCTGCTGAAATCATATAACCGAGAACCAACAAATCTTGTTAAAATTTAATCTTTTGTCTCAGACTAATCCTAGTTGACATGAATCGCACAAATCAAATGATCTAACACCATTTTCGCAGCAAAGCTTTACGGGATAACAATCACAAACAGATCTGTACGCATCACCTTCCTCAGTATCAACTCAACAGCAGAAGAACAGAGAGAAGGAACGGTTAGACAGACTTACGGACATGATGGAAATCGATCGACGCGGTCTGAAACTGAACTTCTTTTTGTTTCACCAAGTTTGAAACGAAAATGAATATTCAAAGATAAAACAAAAAAAATATCTTTGGAAGCGGATTTGCTGTGAGGAGAAAAATAAAAGAGGACCCCACCACCTATGAAAACGGACGAGAGGTCTTCGGTTTTGGCACGTGCTTTGGTCGGGATGAAATTTTCACCGGAATCTTACTAAGGGTAATACGTCTTTTTGTTCCAAAATTAATTGTATTAAACTAAAATTAAGCCTAATTTTCCAAATGAGTCACATAATTAAAATATACACTTCCTTCTTTTTATATTTAATGTTTTATAAAAAAAATTATTCCAAATTATTTGACATTTCAATTTTATATATAAAAATTTAGTAGTAATTAATGTTAAATGACTAATAATATTATAATTTATATTTTATTATTAGTTTAATTATGGTTAAATAAACAATTAATGATGTTTTTGTTTAAAAAATAAAACATAATTACATGTTTCTTAATTTATGTGTATAATTATATAAAGTCAAATATAAAAAACGGAAAGAGTATATAGTTAAAGAAAAAACTTCATGTATTGTTATTTTTCTATGTATATGGTTGATCACAAAGTCAAAAATAAAAAGTAACCATTCAACTGTACTATTGTTTCTTTTCTAATTTTTTTCAATCTTTCAAGGCTATTTCACGTTTTTAAATATTTATATAACTTTATTATATAATTAAAAATTAAATATTCCCTCTATTTCATAAAGTTTATATGTCTTAAAAAAAATTTTTATTTCAAAAAATATATTTTTATTCAATGAATAGTTTATTAATTAATAATGATAAAATACAACTTCAAAAAAATTAATTGTATTTATTAGATTTTTGTTGGTTTAGATTTATGGAAAAAATTCAAAACTATGTATTTATTACATGTTTTTATTTAATATGTGTGAAAAATTTAAAATATGCATTATATTAAATAGAGAAATAATAAAACTAAAAATTATTGATGAAACTATTTAAAATATAGTATTGGTGAACTTTTCACCAATTAAATAATTGAATAGTTAAAATTGAAATCTCAAAAATATCTGAGAGAATTCTTTTAACCTTTTAACAACTTTTAAAAACTTATTTTTTAATACTGAAATTTATTAGTGAAAGCTAGATAATTTTCGCAACAATATTGATGCATTTTGATTTCAGAATTGAAGATTTTAAGATACTAATGCTGCTCCAATACACAACCAGAAATTAAATTAACAGTTAGTACCATATATAAGTTCTTTTAATAACTGTTTTTACATTTTGACCGTTTTGTGCACCTAAGGTCTATATTTAAATGCCAGGCTAAATTATATTTATCATATTTTAAATTATATTCCAATCTGTGTTAAACAGGATTTTTAATATAAATCATTTAAATTTCTTTTTTAAAGTATTGTTTAACGTAATTTTCTATTAGTAAACCTATGATTTGGACAAAATCAACTAACGACGTGACGAAATCACTCTTTCTACCATTGTCTGTGGTCCACGTGTCTTGAGTCTCAGAGTATGCCTCACATCGTAAGAGCATCTTGTATTCGCGAGTAGACTATAAGATAAGATTCTTATCATACACACACCCGCACTTTTGCTCCAACATTCATATCCTCTATCATAATAAAACCTGGAGGAGGGTATACTTGTTAAGATTCGAAACTATCAAGTCACTTTTAGAATATTACAAAAAAAGCAGGGATAGAAAATGAGATTACACAAAAGGTTCAAACCTTTTCATTCATACAGCTAATGTGAACACTTCACGCTTTCAATATCTCTCTCTCCGCAATTCACGTTTTCTCATCTCT